>BCLG01004505.1:0-20116 GCA_001602295.1 Zoysia matrella
CCTGTCATGTGCCATTAGGATTCGTAGGATTTGATCCCAAGTGTCACGGAGCGCCGTACTCAGTAGATTTGTTGGTTGGTCCCATGGCTGTTGCTGGCGCGGTGACGACTGGCCGCGCCCAAAATCTTTGCTACTATTATCAGGCCATCAGCAGCACCGGTCAGCGTCGTGTTACAACCAGAAACAGATACAATGACGTGCAGTCGCCTGGTCACGAAGATAGAGGTTTTCTATACTACATCGATGCAACATTGGTGCTGCAAGTCGGGCAGCAGGCTGAGGCGAGCACTTGGTGCCGCCATCGAGGACACCAGCTTTTTGGTGGGCTCGGGGCATGTCGTCTCTGCGCGTCCTTCGCTGCTCGATGCTGCATGGCTTCTTTTTTTCCCTCTCATCAAGAAACTGGATGAGATTATTTTAACTGCTAACAGTACTACTAGTCAAAATAAAATAATACCACAGTGTATAACCTCCTAATCAAATGCATGCCTGTTGGGCTTATGTTATCACTAGAACTGTAGTGTAGCATGATACGTTGCCCGCTCTGCAAGTTATTCCATTTCACTTTGGGTATGCCCTTATGAAAAGAGTAAGGATAAAAAAAGTTGGCTAAACTCCTTGGTCCAATGATCACTCGCACATCCTGCCTATCTTTAGATTTTGGGTTTAATAGGATCTGCGTGACTCGTGATGATTACTACTCCTAGTTATCTTGCTAATAAGTACTGTACTACAGTACAGTCAAACAAACACTCTCATGGGTCCCTGATGGTACTGGTTTGCGGCTGAATCTAGGATTATCATTATGGGCTAATTAGTTTAAGCAGTGCCTGAGCCTGCAGTAAGCATTGAGTAGTGTGCTGATTTGGGGAACATGCCGTCCTCCTCCGAGGCCCTTGTGCTCCGCATGCCGGAGCAGCACGGACAGGCTTCACGGGTGTGTGCTAGAGCACCATGGAATGTCCAGAATGCCCTTGAGTTTGGACTCCTCAATCCGTCAATAATCTGCTTTATTCTGAGTAAAAATATTGATCTGGTTTTGTTGTCCATTCAGGAGGTTCTAATGGGGAAAGACGAGTACTTCCAGTCGTTCCGCGTCAACGCTGACAACTTCATGTGCACCCTCCTCCCGGGCATCTCCGGCCACCCCCAGATCCAGTACTCCCCAGGTAATCTTTCTTTCACTAGTACTCCTAATGTAAATTGTTATACTAGTACAATACACCTTTACGTGACTGAATTAACACTGTCGAAATAGGCGGGCTGCTGTTCAAGGTCGGGGGCAGCAACATGCAGCACGTGACGTCGCTCTCGTTCCTGCTCCTCGCCTACTCGAACTACCTGAGCCACGCCGGCGCGCGGGTCTCCTGCGGCTCCGCGTCGGCGTCGCCGTCGCAGCTCCGTCGCGTGGCCAAGCGGCAGGTGGACTACATCCTGGGCGACAACCCTCTGCGTATGTCGTACATGGTCGGGTACGGCGCGCGGTTCCCGCGCCGGATCCACCACCGCGCGAGCTCGCTGCCGTCGGTGGCGGCGCACCCGGCGAGGATCGGGTGCAAGGCGGGCTCGGCCTACTACGCCAGCCCCGGGCCCAACCCGAACCTGCTCGTTGGCGCCGTCGTCGGCGGGCCTAGCGACGTCAGCGACGCCTTCCCCGACGCGCGCGCCGCGTTCCAGCAGTCCGAGCCCACCACGTACATCAACGCGCCGCTCATGGGCCTCCTCGCGTACTTCTCGTCACACCCCAACCTGGCTCCGCAAGAAGTGGACAGTCCGTGAGACGAAGAGGGCGACGCGTATGTGGGCTTGGGCCGGATTATGAGGGAGTGATTGATTGTTGCCGTGTGACCTGACCGTATTGTGTGTGTATCGCCCTACGTGTAGTATTGTGTAACAAGTTAACTACAGGCACTTCCTTTCCTGTAAAATTATAATCAGGGAGGGATGGGTGCGCTGCAAGATTGTTCTTATCAGTAAGATTATTATTATTATTATCAGTGTTCTGCTATTTCCCACTGGGTGCATGTTGCCCTTAAATGTCGAATGCAACCATGACACACCGGTCCCTGGTGAGGGATGGCCGTGGAGTTCACGTGCAAGCTTCTGCTCTCGGATGGGTGCCTATCGCAGTTGCACTTGTGAGCATCGAATCTTGCCTGCAGTGCACCGCCGCCGCGCTCGAATCAAATTGCGTCAGCTATCTGTTCGCGGCAGGGACAAGGACAACCAAAAGCACACATCTTCCTGTTTTTTCACGCCTCGCTCTAGCATACACGTTCAGATTCAGTTGGGGTTATCTGCATTGCTACAATGAATTTAGCTGTCAATGATAGATGGAACCGACCTCCTGTTAGTGAATGATAAATTCATTCTGCTGCTGCAGAGCATCCGTGTCCGTTCAGATTACATCAACAGTTCGTTCCCTGTGGCCACAGCAATGAAACGTGCTGAATACTGAGAAGGAATCACTCCTCATCCCCGTGACTCGCATTACAGAAACGAAGATTACAAAGAAATCAAATGGCGTGACGAATCACGGCCGGAAACCACTCCGCTCGACGGTTCCAATCACCCGGCTCCGCCGCTGCAGATGGCGGTGAGCAGCACGGGCAACCTCTGCACCGGCCTCCGCGGCTTCCACTTCCCCCTGGATTCCTCCCCCGCCGCGCCCACATCCCTTCCGTCCTCGAGCAGCGGCGAGGCCGCCGCGGTGGCGGCCACGTTCCTCTCCCCACTACCGCTGCCGCCGCATAGCAGCCCGGTGCCGGAGAGCCGCCTCTCCATGTCCAAGAAGTGGCCCAGCGACGTCGGCACGCGGATGTCGTCCCTGCACATCCTCCACCAGCCGCCGCCGGAGCTGCGCCTCCACTTCCGACGCCACCTCCACCTTTCCGCCTCTCGTGTCAGAGCGCGCGGCGTGTGCTGCCTCTCTTCCCCTGCACCCTGCTGTCCGTCCTGACCCTGTCCCTGCCCCTGCTCGTCGTCGGCGAGGGACACGCCCATCAGCGTCCCCAGCGTCGTGCTCCGGTCCCGGAAGAACGATCCCGTGGACTGGCAACACACTCATATCAGGCTTCAAAAGTTTCCCGTCTCGCATGCTCGCATGCAAAGTAGCTCAATGGTTCAAGAAGGGACAAAGGAATGAAGTCTTTGGCCTTACCTCGGTGGCGATGTCGGAGGAGGAGCGCGATGTCTCGGTGGACGGCGAAGAGGGGATCATACCGGCGTCCGTGTCCATCTTCACCTCTCTTTAGCCTAGACTACCTCAACAAGGACAGAGGGAGCACGGAGAAAAGGGAGCGGCTGCTCCTTTTCTGGTGCAATGGCGCAGGCACCGAGCCACGGGGCGGCAGCATCTTGCCAGAAGGCGGCAGCGGTCCAGGAAGGTCTGTGCCCGGAGACTTAGTGACATTAATGAGAAAGTGCTCCCAGTTTACTGTAGAGCCATGGGACTTGACCAGTGTACAGACAAACACATAGGCTCGGTGCTGATAACGAAAAAGGGAAAGAATTATATACTCTTTTCATTTTTTGAATACCTAAAGAGAAAGTTGTATAAAAAACGAGAATGACAATTAATTTAATATAATTGTAGAAGTTTAAAGTGATAGATAAAATGAGATGGAGGGAGTATGTAGGCTAGCCTCTTTGTCTAGATTTGATTTACTAACCATAGATAAGAAATCAATAAGAGGCTGTTTGGATCTTTTATTTTGAATAAATTAAAATCTACATATTAAATTAGGCTGGTTGGTTTGGAATCTTATATTTCATAATTTTTTTAAGCTCACAAATAAGCTTATCTCAATTTATAAAGTGAGAGATAGAAATGAATTCTATAAATTATTATACTATAATTTTATTCTCTAAATTATAGCACACATTTCAACTCACTTCCAATAATAAAAATGGAGCAACATATAAGTATGCTTAATATTAAATATATAAATATATTCCACATATATACTTAATTAATCTATGACTAAATTGTAATTATTAGAATGAATTCAATTTCAAAGATCTAAACAGGCCCTAAAATTAATTTCTTTCAGCTCTTAGTCCCTTATCTCATTTTAGAACATTATTGCAGTTGCGATACCATGGTTAGCAACTTTCTTGTGGCTGATCTCTATATTTTAAATATAGATTTTAAGAGTGTGAATTTCATAGATGAGTTCTCGCAGGGGAATTTCAAGCATCCAACACATTAAGTTTTAAGCAAATTTGTTGAATTATATTTGAATCAAAATTGAATGAACCACTCAAAATTTTCTCGTAATTTTGTGGCAAGTCCCCTCTTCAACCATTCTTAGGCCGCCTTTGTATTGTTGGGATTTTTTTTAATCATATGTTATGATGTTGAACTGGTTTCTATAAAAATTTATGCGTGATTTTTTTATGAAAACCTTGCATTTCGAGCAAGCCCTTCGTTACGAAGTTGCAACTACAAATCACCACATTATGACCAAGTTTATTTCCTGATCACACACCACTAATATTCATATTCTTCAGCAATTGCCGTCACATAAAAAAAATGCTCATTCGGAACTAACAAAACATTCCTCAACAGTCAACACCCTTTCGCACCCTACAGGCAACCTGTAATTACGGAGGACACGCATCAACTATCCATCCGATTATCGGGGACGCGCATCAACGATATCCATCATCGCCTTGAACTCGTCGAAGGAGATGACCCCGTCGCCGTTGCCGTCGTATGCTGCCACCATCTTCTCGCACCGTTCGAGCGTCGGCTCCTTCCCATCGAGCCCAAGCCTCCGCAGCACGAGGCACACCTCCTCGGCGGTGATCACGCCGTCCTTATTCGCGTCGAACTCGTCGAAAGCGGCGCGCGAGTCCGACGCCTCGTCCCCGCCCTCCATCACGGCCAGGAACTCGTCGAGGCTGATGAACCCGTCGCCGTCGCGGTCCGCGGCGGCGACCATCTCCTCCGCCGTCTCGTCCGTGCAGCGGTTGAGCATGCGCATCTCCGCAGCCGAGATGCGGCCGTCTCCGTCCGCGTCCAACAGGCGGAACACGCGCACGAGCTCCGGGTCCGGGACGTCCTTCAGGGACGGTGGTGGGGAGCTGTGATCAGCAGCCGGGCTCGTGGTCGGTGAATTAGGAGAAGGCGCACGCGGCGAACTCTGGCGGTCGAAGAGACCGCTGCAGGAGGCGACGGCGGAGACGACGAGACCCATGATGAGGAGAGAGCGAGATCGATGAGGGTCCTTCCGTGCCGCGGCCGCGCTCTGTTCTGGTGTTTTTGGGGCGTCCGTCCTGTTGGGGTTTCGTTCGTTTTTGTTAGGTTCGCGTGATTTGTGTTTAGTGGTTTCTTTTGATCGAGACGGCCAAGATTGTTTTGGACTAGACAAAAAGATCGTTGGAGGTGGAATGAATTTGCATGTTTATGGTAGCAGGGAGCGCCGATGTTCTTGGGGATTCATCTGGTCCCTCCGGTGAGGGCGAACTCGATCCTCCGTCCGTCCATCCCAAGAATCTAGGCAGGATGTTATTCAGCACATGCACCATTTTTTTCTTTATTTTTTTAATATTAGCAAGGATTTACTTCTACTAGGATATTTAGATAGTAGTACGAACATGCACTTTTTTGTTTTTTTTTCTTTTAATATTACTGGGCGATTGACTGCTACGGATCGAGCTTCGTTAGGCCTTAGTAGAACAGCATTGGCCCATGAATATAAATGTGGCCCATATACACACCCCGGCTGTTGGATTGTCTTTGTCCATGCGAAGCCCGACCCAAACGTACAAATCTCGCTTTATCCTGGTGCGCGCACCGCGCAGCTCCGGCCTCCACCCTGCCCACTTCTCCATGGCCGCCGCCGCTGCGGGGGCCACGCCGGCAACGGCCAGGAAGACCCTCGTCTCGACAACCTCCACCCTCCTCTCCTCGTCACTTGCGCGCAGCCGCCGCGGACTCTGCTGCTCGGCCGCCACCGCCGACGCCCCGCGCATCGCGCAGCACCCGCCGGACCTGGTCCGGTGGGTTCAGCGCGAGGGCGGATTCGTCCACCCCGCCCTCCGCGTCGCAAACCACCAGGAGCATGGCCTCGGGGTCTCCGCTTCCGCGGCCGACGGCGACATCTCCCCTGGGGAGCTCCTCATGGCGCTCCCTGGCCGCCTCCCGCTACGGCTCCGTCGCCCCACCGGAGCCGCGGATGACGTGCTCCTGCAGCTCGCCAAACAAGTACCGGGTAAGGTCCATTCTGATTCGGTTACTTCTGTAACTCGATATACTTGTTGTGACCTGTGACCGTGAGTATCCGTTTTTCATATGATACAATAGAGTCAGCCAGTCAGGAATGTAATGCTGCTGAACTTCTCTATACACTCCACATGCTGAAATAATTCAAACGAAATGTTATATTGACTTGTGCGTTTGACAATGATCGGACTACTGACTTTTGAATTGATCCTTAAACGGTAATATTACGGCTCTTTTAACCTCGGGTCAACATAAATTCTAGATCATCGAAGCAACACTCTGAATGGTCTGTGTCTGCATTGGAATCTACGACTCGTGAAATCAGGAACTTAAAAACTCATGCTTAAAGCTTTTTTATTTGGATATTATGTTAAAATGGAGGAAATGAGCACAAAGTTGTCAGAACTTAGGCCCCTAGCTAGTATATTAATCTATCATAATGTCATATACTATGATATTTTCATTAAATGTACTGAAGGATTAAGTTTCTGGTTGAGAGATTGCATTTGGAAGGGGATACTCTGTTTCTTAACATATGGAACTCGAGGCATTTCTCACCTTTATACTTTTGTTTCGTTATATTTTCGGAACACACACAGGACTGGCTGGACAAGCTTCTATTATTTATTTCCTCTTATTGAAATGTTGACATTTATATGTGCCAATTGTAGTACCGCCCATACTTAGTTATAGGGGATTTCTAACATGTCAAATGAACAAAGAGTATTCCTCATTATGTTGATGCCATTTAACAGATGAACTATGGGCTATGAAGCTGGGCTTGAGGTTGCTTCAAGAAAGGGCCAAACCTGATTCATTTTGGTGGCCGTATATTGCCAATCTGCCAGAGACATTTACTGTACCAATCTTCTTTCCTGGGGAAGACATAAAAAATTTGCAGTATGCCCCTCTCCTCCATCAGGTTGATAAAAGCATATGATTATGCATGTGTGTAGCGGATGCTTATCATTTGCCCCTTTCTTTTCTAACCCATGCCTTTTCAGGTCAATAAAAGGTGTCGTTTCCTTCTTGAGTTTGAGAAAGAGGTGCAACACAAGCTTAGCGCTGTGCCCTTGCAAGATCATCCTTTTTGTGGACAAGAAATAAATTCATCTTCCCTTGGATGGGCTATGTCAGCTGCCTCTTCTCGAGCATTCCGTTTGCATGGTGAAATCCCAATGCTGGTGCCTTTGATCGATATGTGTAACCATAGTTTCAACCCCAATGCTAGGATTGTACAGGAAGGAAGTGTAAATAGTTCAGATATGTCAGTTAAGGCAAGTATCCTTTAATGTTCACGACTTCTGAATTTTCAATTTTATACAGTCTAATTTCTGGACTTCCAGAATTAAGTCCATCATCTTTCAAAGTCAGTTACTATTATCTTCTCTCTTTCACTTATCTGCTTTGCCTGCTGTGATGTACTACTAGATACTTCAATTACTTATCATTTAATATACTAATTTATGCTATCTTTGTGCATTGCTTAATTGGTACTCTCTTTTTACAAATAAATCTATCTGGTATCTACTTATCTGTATGCTTTATACTTCTATACACAGGTTGTTGCTGAGATGAGGATTGAGAAAAATTCGGCAATAACACTAAACTATGGTTGTCACCCAAATGATTTCTTTCTTCTTGATTATGGCTTTGTGATAACACCAAATCCGTATGATCAAGTGGAACTGAGCTATGATGGAACCCTTCTTGATGCTGCTAGCATGGCAGCAGGGGTCTCTTCTCCCAACTTTTCAGCACCGACGAAGTGGCAACAAGTTATCCTGTCCAAGTTAAATCTACATGGAGAGGGTTCCATTTTTAAGGTTTTTCCTACATTCTTAACCTTCCATTATTTGTTGGTGACACAATATTGAATTTGATTTGTTTTGTTATTCACCTACAATCCTGAATCTATTACACTTTAGTTCTGTAAATCTGATGATATGGGCAATGCGTGGGTTTCTTTTCAGGTAAGCTTAGGAGGACCTGAGATAGTTGATGGGCGCTTATTAGCTGCATTAAGGGTGCTTCTTGTAGCTGATTCAGAGGCTGTGCACAAGCATGACCTCAAAACTTTGATGTCCCTTGACGCAGAGGCACCTTTAGGCCCCGCTGTTGAAGCGTTAGCACTGAGAACAGTTCTTTCACTTTGTGCTATTGCACTCCAGCATTTCCATACCAAGATAATGGAGGACGAGATCATTCTAAAAGGAAATCCACCTGTTACTACTGAATTGGCTGTTCAGTTTAGGTTGCAAAAGAAGGCCATGATCCTAGACGTGATGCAGAATCTTAGCCGGAGAATCAAGAAGCTGTCACCGCAGAAACCAAAATAGTTATATCTGTTTGGTTGAAATGGTGTGTTGCTGATTAAATTTCTGAACACGTTCAGCGTTTTAACATCAGGCTGGAACAGTCCCGTTTTGTTGTCGTGTACAGTACGCACTTGCAACATTTGATACTAGACCGGAACAATTCTCTGTTTTTTATTTTCCCCACAAAGGATTGAATTTTTTTTTGTGACATGGCATAGCCATTTAAAATCATGTTTCTCAACAAGTTGCAACAAGAAATGTATCCGCAAGGCTATAACCGAGATTTTTTTTCACCGCAAAGAAAATATGCACCATCCTAATTCAACCGAAAAGCTGAAATAATATTTACAAGATGATCTTGACAGGAATTCCACGCCAATACGTGAACATCTGAATAACCTTCCATACAAAGATGATGATCAAACAACAAAGAAAAAACCTATCAAAGATCGATCAATCGATCCTAGCAACGCCTGACGATTTTGGAGGGCTGGGGACGAGGCGAATCGATCGCCTGCTCTCCCCGAGACAGATCGATGGATGGCGAGATATGCCTCCTTCTCTAGGAGTCGCCGCCGATGGCGATGGCAGTGCGGCTGGCGCGGCCGAGCGGCGACCGGGACCGCTGCTGCCTGGCGGCGTCCCGGAGGACGAAGCTCATCTCGGCGACCTGGTGCTGGTACGTCTCGTGGATCTTGGCCCTGTAGTCCTCCTCCTCCTTGATTCGCCTCACCTGGCTGTGCACCACCTGCCGCCGCCCAACGTCCTCGTCTCTCATCTGCTGCTGCCTCTCCATTGCCGACGCTCCAACTGTTCGCAATTCAGATTTCAATGGGAACGAGATGGTGGCGACCACAAGGGGAGGACGAACAAGGAGGACGAGATTTGGCGTTGCGAATGCATGGGACGGCCGGGCGAGTTTAAATAGGTCGCCACGTGTGAGCAGGATGCGTGAGACCTGACCGGTTCTCTCCTCCCCCGTCCCCGTCCCCCGCTCGCCGTGATCGCCGGGAGGGACGGACGGACGCGTAGTCGAGCGGCCGCGTTTACCCGATCAGCATCGCCCTCGTACGTAGCGGCGGTCCGTGTCTCGAGTTTTTGGGCGGACGAATTCTGATCGTTCGTCGCAGAATTCGATTTGGGGTTTCGCGGGTTAAACGTATCCCACGCCGACTGCGTCGCTGAGGAAAGGTTGGTCGTGTCGGTTTTTTGGCTCGGCACTATTTAATTTCAGTTTATTTATAGAAATAAATAAAAGTTGTGTTAAATAGTAAATTTATTTTATAGTTTATTAGTTTAGCAGCTTCTCAGAATAAACTTGAACAACATTTTATTTTTTAGCTACTTTTTAATAAATTAATTTTTTATTAAGTTTCAGCTGTACTTAAACTGTGCCGTTGTCGTGGGAATCTGACGAGACATGTTTCGGCTCGTGGATCACGTGGGAAATGTTCGTGAGCTTTGGCAGAGGACACCCGCATCTGAAGGAGACGTAGGGAGGGACCCAACCATAATATTTACTCCTTCTATTTTCTAATTGATATCACTGTTAGTTTTTAAATTCAATTTTGATCATTTGTTTTATTAAAAAATTAATAAATTTCGTATATTTTAATATAATTTGATTTAGCATTAGAGTTATTTAATCACAACTTAAAATTTTATATATTCGAATAAATTTTTTAAATAAAATGAAAGATTAAAGTTGATTGTAAAAATGAACGATGATATCAATTAAAAAACAGAGAGATTAGGTCTCTAGTTCTGTTCCCAACAAACCCTAGAGTCCTAGACGCTTTGATTTGAAGCCTTTCTCTAAATTAAACCTCTAAATAAAAATTTAGAACGTGGTTAGCCCATGTAACCATTATGTGCATTAGGTTTTTAAAAATTTTGGCTTTCGATCAGGTTCCTTTCAGATGGCGATTGAACTGCTATTTTTACAAAAAAATATAATCGTCCGGATATTTTTTTAAATTTAATACAAAATAATGTTGTTAATAAAAAATCAAAAAAAGGAGGAGCCATTAGGCCCGTTTCCTCCTGGTGAAGATGGTGGGCTGTTACGATACGTGGAATGCTTTGAAACAAGCCCAAGACGCATTGGGCCGGTCTGCTCCATTCAATTTTCGGAAGGATTTTTCAGGCTGCAGACGCCGAGTCTCAATTCTGTGCACAACCATATCACCATCTGTTTATCAGCCAAGATCCCAAGAGGGAAAAAGCTTCTGCCGACGAATTCAGCCCCGATTTCGCTATGCACGAGCGAATGAAAAGGGGGGGAAAAGAAACACCAAGAGAATCCCAAAATCCAAACTTGCGATCAACCGCGTCGCTCTCTAGCTCTCTGCATGATGACTGCGGGCCTTTTGTGCTTTGTCCCATTACCCGATGACTGCTGCCAGCTGGGATTAATTCTGCAGGTAGCTAGCGAGCTGTAGCTCAGTGAGCGAACGGCGTCGCCGTCTCCGGCGCGCGCGGGAGACGACATGGACTCGACGCGGCCGTGCGTGGCAATCGGCGCGGCCACGTGAGCGCGCAGGGAGCCATGCGTTCGTCTGCTGATTGGTGAGAGCTCTCCAGTTGAACACCAAGCAGCGTGGACCAGTATATTCCCCCATGATCCTGGCCTGTAGATAGGCGATCGTTTGGAGCCTTCAACTGGCGACAGTTTGACAGTTATTTCACTACTATCAGAGTTTTTTTTAAACAGTAGTATTCTTATAAAACTTGAAAAATACGTTAAATCAAACAAAGCCTTAGTGGCCACAGAAGATGGGTTTTAATCGCACCACAAAACACCAGGGATCTAGTCAAATATCTATCTTTCAGAAAACGATGTCGCTGACGGGGTCTCGCTCCCTCCCAAAAACTGACGGATCACCACCAGGTGTGTGGTTACGGCACTCCGCCGAGTCACCACCGTGTCACGGTTTTCGTTCCCTTTCATTTCAGGCACTCTATGGAGATGACAAGGACTCGTCATTATCTGATTTATCTCGCTTCTTTCTTCCAGGCGTCCGTCTTGGATGATCTACGTTACACGCTCTGCTGATGCAAGAGTAAGCTCAGTGTTGCTCTTGTGATTCATGGGTGAGCTGGAATCACTAGATTCCCCCCCCCCCCCCCCCTATTTTCCAAAACGAAAATCAAAGTTTGGCTATTTGTGCAGCTTGCTCAAATCTCTATGAATTGAAAAGAATTTACTAAAATCATGATAAAAAACTATTACTCATCATTTATTTGTAACTGAGATTTTTAATTCATTTTTTGTTCCATACCAAAATTATATTCTGAGTATTTTTCTTTTCCCTCAATACCGACGCAAAGCACTGGCGACGCATGTGGAACAGGACATTGCCTTGCCGAGCAGGCAGCGTTTTGGCTGGTGTTTACAGCCTCTAGATGGCGCTTCTCCCTGCAAGAAAAATATTTTTTACTCATCAACATACTTAGTCACTATTTGGATAAAATTATTCACTATAACTATTTTATCACTAAAAACTTTAGTCGTATTTTGGTTACTAAAATCTTATCATTTATATAGTAATTAACAATTAGATACGTTGGTCACTAAAGCTGTATAGCAACTAGAAAACTCTTAACTAAATGTATTTATCAACCAATGAGTATATATCTTAGTCACTAAAAATATATATTAACAATAAAAATCAAATTTTATTTATTATTTATTAATTTTTAGTGACTAAATTTTTTGATCACTAAAACTTGATGACTAAAGATCTATTTTTTAATTGTCTGCTGTAACATGCATCTTTTTAATGAGAGAAGCTAAATTTTTAGAGCAAGCAGAACGTCACATGCACTAGTTCAGAATAGTGGAAATGAAAATAAAGCCCTCGATCCAACGGCAGAGCTGGCTACGGCGAGAAGGGTGGGGCTCCTCTCCCTTTCTCCTTCTTCAGCCCCCCTCCTCCTTCATTTTTCTCCTTCTTCCTCCCTCTCTTCCCCTTCAAATCTCCATAGAGATCACGAGTTGAGGGCGCTGGAGCCCCCCCCCCCCTCCCCAAATCTGTCACTGCCTCGATCGTATATATGTCACCGAATAAACATGAGATTCCAGCTTCCACGCCATGAGGCTGACCAGGTAGCTAGGTTCACACACACCCTGTCAGTGAGACAGTCAGAGGCACCGGTCACGATCGATCTACAGTTTTGATCCGGAAATGCACATGGTGTAATGCGGCCATATTCATCAAGGACGGCTCGACTCAGTTGGTTAATTATTCAGAGTTTCAGATGACCTGAGAAAAGGAATATTACTGGAGCCACGTAACTGATCACATGAGTCGTTAAACTGTCAGATCAGATTGCGATAGCCGACGTACTGTCCTCGGGGCAAAGAAAAACCCCTCGCTGATACCGCATGTTACTCGCCGAATCATACAGCTGTAGCGTCGGTTGCACATGCCCATGCAGAGTCGACTGATCGATCAAATTGTCCAATTCATGCTCGTCCGCTAGCTCTCGATCCATCGCCGTCGCCCTATCTCCTTGACCTTGGCCCTTCGTTCGTTCTGCATATTCTCGAGAATCTGTTCTGTGTAGCCTCGCGGTTTCAAGGAAAATCTGTTCTCAGTAGTCAGTGTAGCTTCTGCTTCGTTTCTGTCAGTCTTCTGCTCCATTTCCTGAACCACGTGCATTACGAAGAAGATTGCACATTGCACCAGACAGCAGATGAGCGGCTACGTGGTCTTTGATCATCCGGGCAACCGCTCATATAGAAACCAATAGAATTTTTTTCATCTTATTTTTTAATCTGGGTATTGACGAGATCGACCATGAAATGAAAATGCACCCGCCGAACATGCTAGAAGATGAGCAGCTCGGATTCTGTCATCCAATTTTAAGAATTTGGGAGTCGATCGATATACAGTCTGACCGAATCTCCCTCATACAGGGAAGTACTGTTGGTGGGTCAATGATGAAGGAACGTCATCAGTTTGTGCGAATCTTAATCATTAATCATGGGCGCTTAGCTGCATAACTAATTCATACAGGCATTAATTTTGGTGTTGTCGGTGTTTTGATCACCGGCACAGTAAAATTTACGTAATCGAAAGGAGTATTCACACGTTTTTCGTATTGAAATGACCTAGCATATGAAAGAGGTTCAAAAGTTAATCTGGTTCGAGCCGCTAAGAAGACGTAATACCTTACGTCCAGAGCGAGAAAGAGATCAAATTGTATGAACTCAAAAATACGAGTACAATGCGAAAGAGTCTTGGTTCAATTCAAGAACCCTAGCTCATATGTGGATGTGGTTACAATGGGATGGCTAACTTCACTTTACTTTTTCCTTCGTGTAATTCCCCATGGTACCTCTTTTATAAGGGTCAGATTGGGAACACCAACTTAGCGCCTACAGAACTTGTTAGCCCTCCGTCAGGTGAGACTTTGGTCGTCGTCTGAGTTGATCGTCTGGCGCCCGCTGACGCCGATGCAGTTGGTCGGTGGCCTTTTTACATCCTTTATTTAGTCGCGAGAGATAAATGAAACTTTTTCCATCTTTCTTTGCCGATCATCTGGTTGCTTTACCAACTTCTAGAATGTATTATCTTCTAGTAAGGTTGGTTTATCTTTTGCTGTACGTTGCCAAGAATGTCTGCGGTCGTCAGTGGTTGGTTGTTTAGGTGTTGCTCGACCCTGGGGGTTGAACCAGAGCGTCGGCTTCTAACTGTTGGTGAGTTGAATCTTGTTGTCGTGTAGTTTCAGCTTTTCGTCGGTCGGTCTTGGACGCTCGCGTAGATTCGACCTCTGGGGTCGGGTCGTTCTTGATGGAATATGATACTTCGTGGGCTGTAGACGGACCGTGGGTCATAGTTTACAGATGGGTCTTCGTATAGAGGCTGGGTCTGTAAGTACCAGGTATACTATCACGACAGGTGGTTGCTGCCTATGAGCTACAGTACATGCTAAGATTCTGAGAATGGATTGGAGATATCACCAAACTGAACGTTAACCGACAAATTATATCATCTGGGAGAATAACTGAGTTTCCTAAAACAATAAAATGGTTTACCCTAGGTTTTTATATCATCACTAGCGAATCAATCATGGTACAACTGGTTAACCAGAGTACGTGACTAACGGCACTGATGCCGTTTCTTGAAAATGTCAGGTGGGTGCAATAGTCATGGGTGCAACTAACAAGATGCCCAATCAATGAATCAACCAACCAAGCAGCTGTTCAATCGAACCAGAAAAAAAAATTGATCGTTTTCAACGTTCACTTAATTAACAACCAAAAAAGTAGGTTTCATGGAGTACTACTAGTAGGACGCATGGTTCGTAAGACAATTCAACAAGGGAGTAGGAGTGCAAGACTACCTACTGCGGAAAGAAATAAGGTTCATCGCGCGACAACAGAACGTTTGGAAAAAACTAAAGGGTAAACCAATGACCACAAGGTGACGTATCAGTAAACCAACCAACAACAACCGAGCCGACAAATCGAGCTCGATCTACCGGCGAAGAACATTCCGAGCACCAGCGTCCGTGCATGTGTGTAATTAGAATCGTGTTGACGATGAACACGATTTCAAGCAAGAGTCTGGGACGCTTTTGTTATATATCGCTCGTCCACGTCCGTCTGAACACTGGCTGTGAACTGAATCCTGCACGTACGACGACTGGAAATCGGTAGGGACGGACGTCCATCTGTACTGCGTATTATCCTTCTAGCAGTGTACACATCATCTGATAGGATAAAGATTGTAATTAAACGACGCACGCGTGCTGGTCTATAGGTCTGTGAATGCACATATAGACTACATGTCGCGTTTACACGATCGGAATGGACGTCCCAACAGCTCCAGGGGCCACTCGAGCTTTCTCTGTCGTCGTCAGTCGCCGTCGATCGAAGATTTTGGAAAGTAACGACGAGGAGAACTTCACGAGGCTAGAACATCGCGAAGCTTTTCATCAATCGAGGCATGAGATTTTGGTCTCATCTTTTCGTCGGGCACGTATGATTCGAGAGCACGGAAGGGAACGAAAAGGGAAACAAACAAGAGAGGTCGTGAGGAACGAAGACGAGACGAGGCCCCGCGATCGAAATTAACCAAGATAAAACAAAGCGGAGATACTCCCCCCAGCAACTGGGCAACCGCACGCCGGTGGCGCCGGATGATTTCAGTTCCAGCGGCTAGGTAGCTAGCTACCGCCATCACGACTCGTTTCCTACCTGCCTCATCAAAGCGTTGCCGATGCTGGCGGAGACCGTGCACGACGCGACCCACGCGAGCTGACCGGCCCAGATCATAGCCGGAAGCTGGCCGGCAACTCAACATGGATGGCCCCTCGAGTCGAGTCTGTCCCGCCCCGCGCGCGCTCGGGCGACGGCGGCGTTTAACTCGGGATCGGTTGGTGAGGGGGGCAATTCACAGGACACCACTGATGAACAGCGCCAGGCAGAGAGCCGGGCGTCTGCGTCGGTCGCGCCGTTGGATCGCTGCTCCGCGACATGTTAGTTCCTGACCAGCCGCTTGGCCCCGGGCACGAGACGCGCGGTCACATCTGCGGGACCGGCGAGTGCAGCGATCGATGTAAAGCTTCTGATTTAGTACTGGCGCGATCGATCGATCGCGTCTCCACAGACCGCAGGTGAAGTTTCGGTCTCGGTTTATGCAACTTCCGTGCAATTTTCCGTCCGGTATTAGTTCTAACGAGCACCGACGACTTGGACTCCATGACTGCAGACTGACCAACCAGCCAATTGGGATTACAAACCTCTCCCGTGATTGCTTTTGCTCTTTCATTTTCTGAACCTGGGCGCAACAGCGTCGTCGATTTCCGACATCTTTTTTACCCAAGCAACCGGCTGTTCTATACTACTCGTTCTAATCTCACGTCGGTGACAACGCCAGAATGACGGTGTCAAGCAGCAGAGTCGGACCCGTCGCTCCGCGCGCCGCCCGGCGCGCATGCGTATCTCGACGGCCGGGATGTTTTTTCGCGTCTCGAAGGGGAGACGTCACAGCCCATGTTACCACACGTGATGAACATGTACATTGCTAACGAAAGAGATGTTGGATCGAATATGTGGGAATTTGAGGAGGAAACGGCAGTTCGTGTGAACCGACATCACAAGCCGGCTGCGCGAGCGTTCCATTCCGCCACACCACACGTACTACAAGCAAGCAGAATAATCCAGTGTGGACAAGCATTTGGTGGTTCTCAAATGGTTCACTTCCATTTCCGTACGCAAAAACAAATATCGTATAAACTCCGGCGGGATTAGAATTAGCGGCGATGTCACTGACGACGCTGACAGACGCGATAAAACGAGGGAGCCAGGGGAATAGTTTGATCAAATTATTATTAGCGGCAGCAGCTGATCGAGATGGAGAAGATTTTTCTGGCTGTAGCACCTGTGGTTGTCAACTAAGGCAAGGAAACGCCAGTACGCGGAGAGGGCGTGTGGGTGTGCGCACGCCCGGCCGCGCGGCCGACGCCGAGAGCGGAGAAGACCGGCGGGGGACGCGGGCGAGAGAAGCAGCTGCGAAGGACAGGGCGGGCGCGGGAGCTCCTGCGGAGACGCGGTTTGTCCGCTGTCATATTATAATCCAGTCTCCTTGCTCTCAATGGCATCTTCTGCTATCGGAAGTGAGTGGACACGGTTTATGGATGGCACGGAGATCTCTGCTACTACTGCAACTTGTTTAGATGATGGCGATGCTTCCTTCCTTCCAGTAGTGGTTATGTGTCCCGTTTCTGTTGGGTTTTCTATTTCGGATAGCTACAATCAAACATAACCGAGACAAAAATAGCTTTACATATGAACAACGCTAATTGTGAGCAATTATTGTGTAACTGGTGTTTCTGTTAACCACGTCTTTGAACCTATAATCCAACAAAAATACAAATCATGATGCTTGTTGTTTGTTTAGACTTCTGCTTTTTTAGTAGAAAAATATACTGAGAAGCCCAAATAAACAGGATATTAATGTGGTGTTTCTCCGGGACGTAGCATGTGAAAAGTCCATCTCCTTTTGGAGTTGAAAATAGTTGACAAACCATATTTCTTGGAAATAACACATGTAGTTATGAAAAGCAACGGTTAATATCGTAGCTAGCACATAAAACATGAAGTCGAACCGAATGAAACCAGCCCTGTAAGAAAATGGAACCAATATATTTTGTTAAGGGACAAGTAACACCAAAGTCAAAGTATTATGATGTCGACTAAAAATAAAGTACTTGTAGGTACTTTTCAAAGTTTCATGTGCTTCAAACACTAGAGAAAGCGCCTATTTTATTGTTTTAGATGACAGTGCATGAGAGATCTAGAATGTGTGCAAAAATGTCAAGCAAAAACTATCCACCATGTACAACATACTGAAAAATGACCTCCTTATGTCTGTTCGGAAAAAAAAAGAATGACCTCCTTATCAGCCGGAGTGAGAAGAAATCATCAGGATATCAACCACAAAAGATCCATCCACCGTGTCCACGCCCCAGACCCCCACCGGGGTTTACAAAACCGGTGAAAACTGATCGGTTTTCATGATTTTCGGAGAAACCAGTTCGATTCGGTTTAGAAAGTCGGTCGGTTTTCGATTTAATAAATTAAAAAAATTTAAAAATTCAAAAACGGTCAAACTGGCAGGTAAATAAAAAAACCGTTCGAACCGATTTGATTTCAAATTCAAAAAGAGTAAACCAAAAAAACCGGTCAGTAAATAGAGAAAACCGATCGGTAAACCAATAAAACCGACAGGTTTTCTAAAAAAAAATCTGATTTTTGAATTTCTTCGATTTTTTTGATTTTCAAAAAAACTGATTTGCCGGCTGTTTTCGAGAGCAAACTGTTTCTAAAACCTTGCCCCCAACCCATTCTCTATTCGTTCGTCCATGCTCCACGCCCATGTTACCTATCGCTCACTCGGCAGCACCACCAGCCGCAAAAGGCCCACAAGGCCGCAACAGCATTCCATTGACCTCCCGCGCTATTAATACCCACGAAGCCAGCGCCATGGCCGCACCCCAGCAGCTGCTGCAGCATCCTAGCTATCGTACCTCGCCAGCCCCAAACCGGCTCGAGCAGCTAATCTAAACGCCCAGCATCTAACCATGGCCGTGCTGGTGGCGAGGCAGGGGCGGGAGCTGCAGCGGTACAGCAAGAACACCGGCGGGCGCATCGTCGTCGGGTGCATCCCGTACCGCGTTCGCGGCGACGGCGAGCTGGAGGTGCTAGTGATCACGTCGCAGAAGGGTCACGGCATGATGTTCCCCAAGGGCGGCTGGGAGGAGGACGAGTCCATGGACGAGGCCGCCCGGCGCGAGGCCCTCGAGGAGGCCGGCGTCCGCGGCGACACCGAGCAGGTGCTCGGGTTCTGGCACTACAAGAGCCGCCGCTACGTCGACCAGACCTACGAGGGCTTCATGTTCCCGCTCCGCGTCGCCGACGAGCTCCATCAGTGGCCCGAGATGGCGTCCCGCAAGCGCACCTGGGTGAGTTCACTCGCCGTCCAACAACCACCCCACGTTTCTGAGCAGCACACCCTGTGCCAATTCATCGCAGTCGCAACCTGCGTAGTACTGAAAGAACATGTCAGTCATCTAACTCTGAACTCGCATCTCGATTGGACAGGCGACGGTGCAGCAAGTGATGGACGGGTGCTCGCACTGGTGGATGCGGGAGGCGCTCGAGAAGCTCGTCGCCCGGCACGCCATGCTGCCGTCCGCTCTGTGACCGGCGCAGAGACGGCGCGCGCGAGAAAGGATCGAGAGCACGCACGAACGCCGTCGCGCCACTCTCTCTCGGTGCAGCGGCAGGCCGGCGCTCGGATTGAGCATATGTCTGGTCGCCCTTACTGGAGAGAGAGAGAGAGAGAGAGAGAGAGAGAGAGAGACGACAGCGCGTAGTCTATGCTGCCGGTGCTTTCTCGAGTCGTCGAGCCGTCGTCGCGGCTAATAATTCCGGGAATTCGATTTAGAGAGGGAGGGAACGATCGGTGATGACTGATGGGGAGGAACATCCGAACATGTAAACGAAACCGAACAGAACTCTCAGATAACAGCAGCAGCGCTGAACATTTCGCGGCTCTTAATTTGAAGCAACGGAAAGTACGTGTAAACTGGAGTAGCAAATCATTCTTGGAGGTGGAATTAATACAACTTTTCAAGATAAGCTTTGGTTAGTACTGCTAAGATAAGGCAGTGAAGCAGTCCCTTGTTCGTGCTAACAAACCATTCTCCAAGTAGCATAATCCTGCCTGACATCCAAGAAATGATTCATACGCATTACTGAGAAAACAGATGTACGATGCTACAGGTAACCACCAAGATAACCCTACGCGAGACGGCGAGAGACGCAAACGAGTGTTCTAGCTTAAGCATCACGGACTAATCAGGCCAGGTCAGGCGGGAGGGAACCACAGCATCGAGTGCGAGAACGATCGAACGATGCCGTGCCAGAAACTGACTTGTCCCCGGCCAGCGACCTCTCCGGTGCCCGCACCCGCCGGCCATCTACCACGACGTCGATTTTTCTAAGGCGTGGTCCGCCGATAACAACGGGCCCGGGGGGGGGGGGGGGGGGGGG
>BCLG01004505.1:20121-33601 GCA_001602295.1 Zoysia matrella
GGGGGGGGGGGGCAGCATGTGCTCCCCGCCATTTCGCCGCTCCGACGAGTAAACTAACCGCGCACTGTCACCGGCCGGCCCGCCCGCCGATGACGGCAGTATCTTTCCGATTGGTTTTTATTTTATTTTGCCAAGATTGACTTGACCGGAGCCTGACACAGTAGGATTTGTTCTGGAAGGTGAAAATTATTGCGACACGTCGGCACTCTGACGAAGCAAAAAATGCAAGAGTATTTATTTTTTCGAAAGGTCCGGCAACAAGAGTATTTATCCACTGTATAATGATGATTAGTCTAGAGTCCAGTTGCCGCGGTCCACGTGTGCGCGCGCGCGCCGTTTTGTCAAGGCGTTAGGTGGCGCTCGCGCGATGACAGCGACGGTGATAAACATTCACCAGTGACAAGTGACAAGTCGTCTTCGTCGCCTGCCTTTATAATCCAGCCTTGATCTATCTCGATAAAACAAGCTATCGCCCGCGGAATTTTCGGCCGTGTCGGACGGCGGACGCCACGCGATGGATCGAAGCGCCCGGGGACGACGAGGACCGCTCGCGGGCCGCGGTCGCTTCGGATCGCTTGCCGTGATCTCTGTCCTGGACGCGAGCGCTTGTTGCGTAGCCGGTTATTCTCGCGCGCGCCAGTGAATTCTGGGGCGCGGTGAATTTTCCCGTTCCCCGTCGGCCGCCGGACACGGAAGAACGCGAGATGAATCGGTGGCGTTTTGGGGCGGTGAAAGGGAAGTTCGGCCTGCCACTCTGCCAGTGCCATTGGAGGGGGAGACGTAAGAAGTGCAGTAGCTGCTTTCTACTTCTCCTCTCGAGTAATCAATCTCTCGAGTCTCGACTTCGGCAGGGGCGTGCGCCGAGCAGCAGCTCCGTGGCCAGTCCTCGGTGGCAAAGCGGCGTGGGACGTCGAAATGTCGTCGTCGTTGCAGACAGCGTCACCGGTTCCCTGACACTTCCGAACGGACTGTTTCCATTCCGTTCGCATGTCGCAGAATCGTCGTTGGTCCGGCAGGCTGCGCGGGCTTGTTCAAGCCAAGGCAGCTCGGTCTCGATGTCTGGCGGGTTCCAGAGCTAGTTGGGGGCGGATCGGGCGGTCCTAGTCCCTGATGACCCCGAGTCTACTGGCCACAGGCCACTTGACACGTTCACGCCCCGGCGACGCAGCGCGACGCGACGCTACAGGACTACTAGTAGGACTCGTCCGCCGAGGCGGCGGTGGCGGCGCGGTTGGTGGTAGCGACGGGCCCCGCCGGCTGTTCGTAGCTCGCCCAACCTGTGTGGTTTGGGTTACTGCAGCTGCTTGCATTTCGCATGGACCTTAAAAAAGGCTGTCGTGGTCCCGAACGGGCTCCGTCCATCCGGCCCGCGTGGGAGTTTTTTTATATAATTTAATTCTTTTTTAATTAATATTTTTAGAAAAACCTACCGAACTAAATTTCAAACTGTTTTAGTCACGTCAATCATCGTGGTGCGATTTATGAAGGAGCTGCGCTACATAAATTGGCGTGACCTGAGCCACATCAACCGAGAAATTCTGACTGGACGCTACATGAGTCACGTCGAAAAGACCGACGCAACTGGAGTCTGAGTCTAGAGGTTACGCGGCCGTGGCTTCTTTCTCCTCACTTTTTTTTTTCTTATGCACGCGCGCGTTCTTCTCTCTCTTCATCTCCGCGACTTCAACTTTAGAATGCGCTCCGAATCGAGCCTCTTCTTCTTCAAACTTCGAAAAAGAGTCGAGTAAAGGTACCTATTTCATTTCCTTCGCTTAGATTTATTTTTCACGAATATTTTGTTAGGGTTTAAAGTAGTTGGAGTTTAGTGAAATATACGTATTTTTTGTTACAAGTAGAAAAAATTTATTTGTTTTGAGTATCATTTGTATTAAGATGTGTCATTTTGAATCATTTGTTTAAGATAAGTGGGGTCATTTGTATCCGAAAGAGAAAAAAAGATTACGATTCCTCAATGTCGGTGGATGGTGAAGTGCCTCTACCGCTTTTCATTTTTAGGTGTGAATGTAATTTCGTTGTCGAGGTGATTTAACCCAGACATCCAACAACGACAGCATGTGTATATTATACATACCCTAACAAAAGCTATGAAAAATTATTGTATTCATTAAAGAAGGATTACATTAAAAAATAAAGAAATACATATGATTAACAATGATTTTACGAGGTTATTGGAGTAGTTGCAAATTCTTCTAATAGATTGATGGTCCAGAGATGATTAATGAGAGAATTCTACTATTTCCACATGACCCATACGAGACGGTCTGTTATAAAACTTTTGAGCGATGGTTAACTTCACCACTAAATCCTCCTCCTATGGTGGATGAGAAGAAGGCGGAAGCATCAAGAAGACGTATCCGCAATTTGCCGTTGTGTAATTGTGGTCGTCGGGCTGAGCTAGAAAGGCCTTCTGCTGGTTTAACATACACTCTATTATTTTTGTTGTCCTAAGAAGTTCATAGTTAGTAAAATTAGGTGTGAAGTAATGTTTGTGATAATTTATGACATTGCTTAATATTAACAAGTACCATATCATCATGTAGGATTGTGAGCGAATATGTGACTTCCAAGAGTGGATATATGGTCCAAAATCTCACTATCCAAAACTTAAAGATCGACCGGATTTGAGTAACAATTTACACTTGCCATATGAAATTAGATGCCTAAGGTTTTGTGTCAATGCGGTGTGCATGCAAGAGAAGGAGTGGTTCCGTCGAAGCTAGCATTTGGATGGTACAGTAGTAACACAGTAGGTGATGATGATGAATGGGTAATATACTGATTTTGTGATATTTGTTTGCATTCTTGATGCTCATTTTCACTTTAGTACAATATAAAATACAACTTGTACTTTATTATGCAGCACACTCGAAGGTGCAACTGGGAGGAATAAAGGGATCAGGACGAATTTTATGCGCAGCTCAAATTGAATAATCCTAAACAAAGGGAGGAGGTTTTGAGAAGTAGAAGAAAAAAGATCCGCTATGAACATTTGACATGTTCCCCAAGATAGATCATTGAAACAATGCAGAGAGAGTTTGGACTTGATAAAAGGAAAAATAAATATGATGCCTATGAGATTGTATTGAAGTATTCGAGGGAGAATCGAGAGAAGTATCCTCCTAAGGAGGCATGAAATCATTTATCTCCGCCATGGCATACAACATTTGCTACGGCTTTAGAGTGTGCGTTATGGTGTAAAGAAATGATGGAGAAGCTAGCTGATCCAGTGTACTAAGATGAGTGTCGTCAGAAAGAGTTAGAAGCTCAAAGGGCTAGAAAAAAGCTTATTATAAGGCAAGACTGAAGGACCCAGATTTCTGGGAATCATATTTTGCTAGGTTGGAGAAGAGCAAAAAGAAGGGAAGGCTACAGGAAGAAGAAGAGGCAAGAGAGAAAGAAAAGAGGAGACAACAAGAAAAGAGAAACAAGAAATTGTAATTTGATGCGGATGTGATAAAAGAAATGGTGGCCCGCTTTGACAAAGGAAAAAATATCATGAACCCATGTGACGATGAAGATGACTAATTATCCTTTTTTAATTAATGTTAAAAATGATGTATGAACTTATTTTTATTGTTGGCGCGATAGACATGTAGTACTTATTATTGTGGTTCTTTCCATGTGTTGTTCTGATGATATAGTTCTAGTAGCGTATGAACAATGTTACTTATTTAAAGTTGTGCTATTACCATGTAATGTACAATATGTTAAGCTTGTAATCACGTACCTATGTGGATGTGACATGTCGTACCTATCAATGTGACCTGTCACACTGATCTCTGCAGCAGCAGCTTAGGAATCTAATGCGAAAGAAATCAATGCCACTTGTAACAGACACGTCAGTATCACAAAGCATCAATAATGGTCTTCTGCTAAAGTTGAAGCATCCCATGCGAGGTGCAGAATCCCGCAAACATGGACTTGGTTCATGCACCTTTGCTTTTGTGCCTATAAAACGGAGTTGGAATGAACGATTCTCATATCACAGATCACAATGACATTCAACGCAAATCCGAGGATAAAAATCCCACCATGGGAAGATCGGCCATTTTGTGAATGTGGAGGGCGAGCTAAATTTTTCATATACCATGGTCGTAGGTATTTCTATTTTCAGAATTGGAAACTTATTGTCAGATAACGATAGTATCTCATTCAACTACTTACATTTATACATTCATATAATTATAGTTTGTTTTGTTACTAAACTTTAACTGTTTGTATTTCGTATATACAAGCCATATGAGTTTGAAGAATGGTTAGACAACAGTCCGTCGCCAAACAATCTTCCATATATCACACAAATAAAAAGTGATGCTGAGTACTATACGCACGCTATTTAATACCCAACAACAACTACCTGAAAAAAAGATAAGACTAAAGATGCGACATGATGAAATAGTTAGACGTCGCTGTGCCCATATAAGAAGACATTTTTCTGGCGCAGATTAGAAGGGAATGCAGTTTATCAATGGTATGATGTATTTCGCAGTCTATGTATACTATGTATTTGCAAGCACCAATAACTGATGAATAAAATGACCGTACTCTCTCGCACCATATTTATTAAACTACATCTTCTTTTGTCATTTATAAATATTGTAAAGTAGTAGACGTGCACGAAAAGATAATGTACAAACGCACGCATTCGTAAATAGTGGAGATTCATTGTGTAAACAATGGAGATTCCTGCGTCACTTTATTTGACGTGACTACATGTACTTCGCGAATCAATTCAGTTTTAACTACAGACCATGACGGCTATAAAACCCACCTCCTCTCCCCGCATTCCATACTCCAACCAGATTCAATAATAAGCAACCATGGGTAGTAGAGGTCATGGTAGGAGAGCCGCTGTTAAGCTACCACATGTGAGACACGATGAGAGTTCTGATCCATCTTGGTACGAGCAATATATTCCTGAGTTTCCAATTCAAACATGCAAAGATTTTGGTATAGAAAATCCATTACGTCCATATGACAGTAGTAAGGAAGAGTGGCCGAAGTGCACACATGGGCTGAAATGTGTTGTACAAATGAAGGTGGAAGGTGACGGATCTGGTCGTCGCTTCTTTCGGTGCCAAAGAAGAGGTTAGCATGCCGTTACCTATTTTTTTTTCTTGAACATTGTTTATGTTACGGGTATTTCGTAATATTCATTTCATTATTTAGTGGTAACATGATGAAGAAAACTGTGGCTGAATTTGCTGTATTAACCTAGCTCCTATTCCTGTGACCGAGGCATACATTAAGTTTCTTGAAAAATGAATTAAGCATTTGTACGAGGAGTTACATTGACTTGCAAAGACGTGTTGGTGATCCCTGCGACATTATATGTATCGTTAATGATGATCCCACGATGTGCGATGATCCATTTTGCAAGTGCCCCCACCACAAATCTAGATCTGCGAATCCACCACTGCCACCGTCAACAAACTATACGCAGGGCATGTAATATGCGTCTGGATTATCTTCTCTGTTCTAGTAGAACCATCATTATTGTGAGATGTAATCGTAAGTGTATGATTGTTCTATGTCGTCGCTCTCTTAGTTTGTAATTCCGTTGCGTATGACTTTACCCCGCCGTGTCTTGATCTATGTAATCTTACATGTATGACGGTATTGTTGTAGTATCTATTTTGTATGTCACATCATTTATTTTTCGAATGTCACTATCTCGTATGACCATAACGTTTCATTCTTGTAGTATATATATATTTTTAAAATTTTGTAATTAGTCAGGCCATCGTAACTTGCTTTTCATGGAAAAATTTTGTGACAGAAGTCTCGCCAGTCCTAATTGCGTGACTAGTAGCACCACGGCCTACCGGAAACCAGAGAGTTTCGGTGAATTTTTGCCAAATTGAGTCGTGTCAGTCCGTCTAGCACGACTAGTCGCGCCACCGGTGTGCAGAATTCAGAGAGCGCCTCGATTAGTGCAGTCGCGCCAGATGGTCTGGCGCGACTCCTGTATGTAGTCACGCCACTTCAGATGGTGTGATTCCTGTATGTACAAAGAATTAAATATGAAACTCTACTGATCTAGCGGCAACACATAGAGTTCAAACTAGTAGCACATACAATAAATTCAGCAGAAACACATAATCGAACATGCATACAAGCAACAAGTTCATAAGCACATACAAGCACATAGTTCAACATCCATGTGTCATAGAACAAATCGAGCAACACAAACACATAGTTCAACATCCATGTCTCATAGAGCAAACATAGTTCAACATCCATGTCTCATAGAACAAACATAGTTCAACAAATACATAGTTCAACATCGTTCAACAACCATAGATCATCAACTTAAATGCTTCAAAAACCAGGTGTGAATGGCATGTTCCTCTTTCTCTAACGGGATTGATTAGTGGGAAGTACATTGCCACTATCAACGTCCCTTCTAGGTCCGGCTGGACGCTGGCGAGGAGCTGGGGTCCCTTGCTGAGATAAGCCATTGAGTATTTAAGTGTTTAACTAAAAGGGCTCCCCATTTATCTCTAGCTTCAATGCCTCGTCGTGCCTTCAACCACCGGTTTGTAAAAAGTGAATTCTATAATAGCAGAAACTGGCAATCCGCGGATCCTTTTTAGAACATTGTTGAACACTTCTGACACATTCGTTGTCATTGAGCCATATCTAAATCCTCTATCATCATAAGCTAGAGCCCATTTATGCTACTCTGGCATTTGTTGACCCAACCATTCTTTTGCACTGTCACTTAAAAGATTACAACACTCTTCTAACCGTATGTTAAATTGTCTCTCCTTCATAGCCATGCAAACGGTCTTAAGAGATTTGATAACCTTCTTACTTTTTTGTCTTTTCTGTATGTTCGCAGCAAAGTGTCACATGCACCACCTATGAACCCGTAGAGGGTATCCATGTAGTTCCTCTGAGGCAGCATTAAGCAGACCTTTATGCCTATCTAAAATTATGCATATCTGCCTATTTGACGTCATCACATGCCGTCTTGTGTGTGTAACAAACTATGACTAATTGGAGTTGTTCTCACTCTACGTGATGGCAAAGGCTAGAGGAATCAGTTGTTCTTCGGCATCAATGCCAACTGCTACCATTGTCTGTTCTATCATCCTCCATCCTAGTAAGGTCGGCATGCATTGGCCCTTAGGTAACCTTACATTTATATCTTTCAATGCACACAACTCATCTTCACTATATATTCTACTTTAATTTATTTCAACATCACCACCTATATTCTCATGAGAAGCACGTTGCGCTCCATCAAGATCACTAACATCTTCATCTTCGAAACCTACTTCGTTCTCATGAAAATCACCCCCTTCACTATCCGACGATGACTCCTCCAACCCTTTTGAATGTGTTTCTTCTTGGAGTTCTTTTTCCTCTATCTCAAAAGTATCCTCATTAAAATCATTGTTAACAATCGTCTAATCATGCACCGGTGACACTGATGGGTTCTCTTCATTCTGCTTCAAACAAAGTTTCGCTGCAGTCAATACCTCAATTGGCTCCTCCTCCAAACACACATCTTCACATAGTAATAGAATATGACCAACCTCTTTCTCCTCAACTATATCAAATATAACCTCAGCACATTTTACTTGAGCATCTTTTAAACAGTCTTTATAAAGGTTTCAATCATCTTTCGAGGCTAATTTTAACAAAATGTAATAGCTCTATCGCCACTTCCCGCATCAAACAGACCAAGAAACTTAAGACCACTATCCACTCCAACAATAGACCAACTTCACAAAACGAAGATGGTTTTCCAAATGAAATCACTTCTTCGCACCTCTTAACCACTTCATCATTTTCATTTAAAATACAATGATAGAACAAACGAACTATACGATACATTCGACAAATACCACTCTAGTTTTTAAAAATTATCTATCACAAAAGAAAAAATAAATAGAAATTAGTAAACATTAAAAAATAACACATACACACAATCATACACGTTAACATCGCGGTGCAATATGATAATCTATCGATATAACGTGCCTCAAACAACCATATTCGTACAAATCATCAACTAAAAATCTTCACATTTCATTAAACCCTACGCACCCCAGAATCTAACAAAACATGCGTGAAAAACAAATCTACTCGAATAGAATGGGAGTGCTAACTTCAAAGACCAAATACTCTAAGTTTAAGGAAGGGGGACGACCGATCCTCGCCGGATTTTGGAGGACAAGCCGCGGTGAGGAGAGAGAAGGCGAGCGTGCGGGCGTGCGAGGAAGAAGAGTGGAGGAGAAAGAAGCCGCGCGGGGCTAGCGACCGCGTCATAAGCGTTGGAGTCACGCCAAATAAATGAGCATGACTCCAGTCGTGTCAGGCCGACGAGCGCGACTCGTGTGGCATCCAGCCGAGATTTCTCGGCTGACGTGGCTCAGGTCAAGCCGGTCTACGTGGCGTGACTCCGTTATGACTCGCGTCATGACGATTGACGTGATTAAAATGGTGTAGATTTAAAAATTTAGTTTGAAGCGGTTTTTTTAAATATTAATTAAAAAAGGTTAAATTATAAAAAAAAAAAAACTCACCGCGTGGTCAGCTAGGTGGGTTGTGGCCCTTGTGGGCCCGTGGCTCGTCAGCCGGCAAACGACAGACCACAACCGTTCGCGTACGAAACGTGCCGCCGCGAGTGACTTGCACACACGGACACGGACACGGGGCACACACGGACACGGACACGGGACACGCACGGATCGAGAAAGCGATCAGCTGATCACCAAACCGTGGAAAGCAACGGCGCACGTCGTACCGTGTCGCAGTAGCACCTTCTGTTTCGTGAGTTCCTGATGAATTAGTTTTCGCCATGTTCACAAGGAAATCCTTCCTTCGCTAATCACCCGAGATGATCCGGCAAGTTTTCGCCCCTGGCGTGGTGTGTAACGAACCAACCGAGATGATCCGGCAAGTTATTACGCGTATGGGTCATTGCAGCGTCCTGGGATATATCCCGCGCCGCAGAAAGCTTCTCCGATCCTATAAACGAGCTGTGCGTCCGTCCGCGGACAGAGCTCGCAGCACACGGCGCACCACGCCGAGAAAAACGCAGCAGGGTAGCGAGCGGAGGAGCGGGGGTGAGCCGGCGCGCGGACGACGATGCACGCTCAAGGACGACCGTTTCCAGGGGCGGCGGCGGTGCCCTTCCTGCTCCTTCTCGCCGCGTCATTCGGTACGTCGTCGGAACGCTTTAATTGTACGTGATCGACGACGTGCATTTGCTCCTTTCTATCTGTTGATAGAAACTCGTTTGCTTGTCGTACGCGACGTTCGAGAAGAGGGTCACGCGGCGGTCGAGGGCGCCCCCGAGCCCGGCGCGGCTGCCGGCATGACGGAGCTGCAGAAGCACGCGGCGTTCTTCGACCGCGACCACGACGGCATCGTCACCTTCGACGAGACCTACCAAGGTGAGCCAGCCAGCCAGCTCGCGCGTACGTCGTCCGACGTTTCCGGCGCGGTTTGCGCGCGCCTATACAAGCGAGCACCATTGTTCGTTCGTGCTTGCTGCCATTCTGTCCTTTCGTTTCGACCTTTCTAATATTGACCATGGTGGTGTAAATTGATGAAGGCTTGATGGACCTCGGACTTGGATCCGTCAGGGCCAGAGCGAGTGCAACACTGATCAACGCCGGCCTCGGACCCAAGACCAGACCGGTACGCTCCCCTTTCTGTCGTCCTCCGTAACGGTCTTCGTGGAGTCTGGCTCTCGGCTACCTTGTCGCTTCATCTTGCATGGAAACTTTGCTTTCACATATATAAGAAAGGGAATAGTATTACAACGTTTTCCTATCTCCAAATTAAACGTGTGCAGGACAACGCGAACTCATCACGTATGGATATCTACATAGTGAACATCCAAAAAGGTATTCACGGGAGCGATACAGGAGCATACGACGCTGAGGGCAGGTTTGTTCCTGAGAAGCTGGACGAAATGTTCAGCGAGCACGGCAAAACTGAGCCCGACGCCATGACGAAAGACGAGGTCGACGAGATGCTCAAGGCTAACCGGGAAAGCATGGACATCAAAGGATGGTAATTTTAGCCTAATTCATCGCTAGGTTTTTGCATTTTTCCTTAACGTACTGACGTCCTGCACTGCACAAAACAAAAATGAAGGCTTGCAGCTTCGTCGGAGTGGAAGCTGCTGTACAAGCTCGCCCAGGACAAGGACGGGTATCTCCGGAAGGACACCGTGAGAAGCGTCTACGATGGAAGTCTCTTTTATCAGCTGGCAGCCAAGGGGAAGAAGGATTGATTCATCTGCGAGAACACAGGCATAATTTAGTTGATTATATGTCTATGCTGTATTGAAAATCGATTACTTTACAGTCGTTTTTTACGGTCTTTTTTTTTTATATGGGTCAATCTTGTGTTTTGATACCAAATAAATTGGTGGTCATCTGACTGTTGGCCGGGTAAATACTTATCTGTTCTACACGCCTAACTTGCTCATTGCCAGTGCTAATGCTATGGTGAAAACAAAAACAATACAGTGACATCATGGTCCATGCAAATGCGACGGTGATAAAAAGACAATACGGTGACATTCAAAGAAAAAGAATAATACTTGATTTTATAAAAAAAAGGTTCAAACAAATAAATTATAAAATGACAAGAAATAATTCTAGAGCCTTGGATAAAAAAGTGTCATGCCGATCCGTCGACTACACAATTCAAATGTGCCCATGTTGACGGGTAATTTTTTCAGTTTTACATGTTTGGTAATCTAAAACCTGATTTTCTTCAACTGGAGAGGCTTTAATTGCCCATCTACTCCATCCATTCATAAATTATTGTTGCCATTAGCTTCTAACACTATTTTTGACTATTTATCACATTAAAAAAATATGATAAATACCATATAAGTTTACGCGTTTGAACTATTTTATGAATAAGATTAATGCTAAAAGATGATGTTAAAAACGAAGGGAGTGTACCCGTGCTCTCCTTTATGGTGCGTGCAAGAATAATTTACATCCCTTTCCTCTTCACATGCTTATTACTCTGAAAAAATTTCTAATTTTTCTCTTTCCTTTCTAATGGCGTATGCATAAATTACACCCAATTTGCATTGATTTCTTCCTCACACCCTCTAGCATGTGTGTGAGATCCGAAATGACCCCCAGATATATTTAAAGAAGGAATAAGTCTACATGCAATTTATTCGGTAGGCCAAGTACTCCTAGATAGATATAGAGATTTATAGATAGAGATAGAGATGAAATCCAGCCATTTCATTCTTGTGTTGCCAGCTAAATGCTTTCATGTTCGGGATTCAATCACGAGACAATTTGTCAGGTGTTTAAATCCCTACCCCTTAATAAAAGGAGCGCTGAATACATTCCCTTTCTCATCCTGTGGCTACGAGACCGTTCAACTGTACATAACAGCCCGAGGGGCGAGACTACAGAGGGAACCATCTCATCTTCCTGCAGCACCTGAAGGAACAGCAGCATAACGAAGATGGCCAGCGCTCCGCGAGGATGTGTCGCGCCTCCTCCCTCGCTGCTTCTGCTCGCCGCCACGATCTTCCGTAAGCCTCTGCATCTTTCTCGGATTTTCGCTTTCGCAAACCACCTGTGCGCGTATATATCTGTCCTTCTATGGCTCCCGGGGGGGCAGTGGGTCGCGCGGCGGCGTACGGCGGCTACGCGCAAGAGAACGCCGTCGCCGGCATGACCGACCTGCAGAAGCACGCGGCGTTCTTCGACGGCGACGGCGACGGCGTCATTTCGGTATCCGAGACGTACAACGGTGAGCTCCTTGTTCGATCGTCCCCCATTTCACTCATTTTGTTGATTCGTGTCGCGTTGTTTAACGTGATTGTTGCCTCAAAATCGCATGGGCGTTGTGGCAGCGTTCCGGGCCCTCGGATTCGATGTTGCCACGTCCAGCGCCAGTGCTGCATTCATCAATGGCGCCCTTGGAAGCAAGACCAGACCTGCCCAAGCTTTCCCATTTTCTCATATAAAAAAGAATGGCGTCTGATCATTAATTCTTTAGAACACCCCAACTGCAGGAAAATGCAACGTCGTCAAACCTGGACATCTACATAGAGAACATCCACAAAGGGATCCATGGAAGTGACTCCGGCGCATACGATGCGCAGGGGAGGTAAAGAACGCCTTCTAAGTTCTAACCTTCCACGCGCGATACCTTAGCCTACTCAATGATTTTTAACACTAATCGTTCTGCCAATTTGCAACATTCTGCAGGTTCGCTTCTGAAAAATTCGAGGAGATCTTCGCCAAGCATGCGAAAACTGTCCCTGACGCCCTGACATCAGACAATATCGAGGAGCTGCTCCAAGCGGACCGCAAGCCCGGTGACTACCAAGGATGGTATTGCTATTTTCTACTTCCAAATTTCGTCATGTATATATACTTGCTAGAAATCGACATTCCTTGGTCTTATTATTACGCTGCTTTGCAGGGTTGCAGCAGCATCGGAGTGGAAGATAGTGTACGGCCTCGCCAAGGACAAGGACGGCCTTCTTCGCAAGGATGTCCTGAGAGGCGTCTACGACGGGAGCCTGTTCCACCGGTTGGTGCAGGGCAAAAGATCTGGTGGACAGGTGAGAACTGACCCAAATCCAAGAGCATTGGATTAGCATATTTTGACATTGATTCTGTCCCCTGTCTTTGTTATCTTGCCGTGCCTGTCTACTGGCCCACTAAGTCAAACCAATTCCAGTTCTCCATTTGCTCTGTTCTTGGTATTCGTTATCTAATCGCAAGGATCAACGCATTAATTAAAAACACAAGTTTCAAACCGCAACTAAAACTTGAACGTGATTGAACATGTGCAGTTCTAACTTTGTATCTGTCTCATCATGTGAACCTCAACCAGCTGATTTGGCGAGTTCTACTCTGTATCAGCCCAGCACGCAGAAAAAACCCAACTTACATCGGGCCAAGGCCTTGTGACGAACTCGTCGAAAAGAAACATGAGGCCTAGCCCAAACGAATCCGCTTATTCGGCCCCTATTCACAAGCCCAACCCACAACCCGGACTATTGACGCACGCGCGTGCCGCTTCCTTCTAAAAACTCGTCCGTTCTCGTGGCTAGGCTCAGAGTCAAACACCGCACAGCTCGCTCTCAAGCCTGAGCTCTGAACGCACGCTCAAGTCAAGCATGGCCATGTTCGCCCCTGGAGCAGCAACGACACTCAGTGTACTCTCGCTGCTGCTTGTGCTTCGCACGGGCACCTGCGACGACGACTCCTCGGCGTTCGTGTACGCCGGGTGCTCGCAGGAGCGGTACGACGCCGGGTCCAAGTACGCGTCGGGCGTGGACTCCGTGCTCACCTCGGTCGCGAACAGCGCGCCCTACACCCCCTACGCCAACTTCACGGCGCCGTCGGACGAGTCGATGGTCGGCCTGTACCAGTGCCGCTCCGACCTCCCGGCCTCCGTCTGCACCGGCTGCGTCCGCTCCGCGATCTCCCGGCTCTCC
>BCLG01004506.1:0-19489 GCA_001602295.1 Zoysia matrella
CAATAAAATATTTGAATATAATTTTTAATCTATATATTGATAAAAAATTATGATTTATATTTTTTTAAAAATATTTTTTCATATAACTGGGGTCAGTATTACAAAATATACAATAGATAAACAAATAAATCAGTGTAACTGTAACACTTCGTGTGTTGAAATAGAGAACTAATTTGTTAATGTTCGAAATCCTGAAATCCGGGCTTAAAAAGAAATTGAAACAATTCAAGCTAGTTCAAACTTTACGTTTGAATTTCAAAATGCGAGTTCAAAAATCTTTCAATGAAATGTTGTGAAACAAAAATTCTCTTTGGAAAGCTCTTCTAACAACTTGAATTTTTGTGGTTTTCGTAAAAGTTCATATGAGGTTTAAAGGCTTGAAATAAATTGTTTTACTCTAAAAGATTGCCTGTCTTCAAAATTCTATAACATTTTATTTATTTCGATTTTGAATGGGACCCCAAAATAAAAGTTGTTCTTCTTAAAAAGTTTTACCATCCTACCAAGTTTCAGAAGTTTTAGAGCTCGGAAAGTATGTATTTCGGATTAAAAACAGAGAGCGGCGCAGGAAATCAGGAAAAATCGGGGGAAAAAGAAAAATCCTGGCGGGACCCACTGTCAGCCTGACTATTCCTGTTTCTTCTTCTTCCTCCAACCGAGTAGCGACACGGAAAGGACCTAGATGTCGCCTAGAAGGGGGGGGGGGTGTGAATAGGCGTTTCTGAAAATTAACACAAACTTGCTGCGAAAATTTAAACTGTCAAAACTGGAACTTCCGTTTTGTAAAACCGAAACTTCCGGTTTTGCCTGGATAGCACAGTAAGTAAACTGCTAAATCAAAACTTTTGATTTATGATACCGAAACTTTTGGTTTTCTCGGGACAGAGGAATAAACCTAAACTTTGAGAGATTTCTTGAGAAACTTGCAAAGCACCCCTAAAAGAGTACGAGGAACAAGATAGTTACTTGATTCACAGAGAATCAAGGGTTAGTCACAAGCACAACTTAATAAAACAAGAAATGCAAATAAAGCAAATCAAAGCAAGGACACGAGGAATTGTTTCACCGAAGTTCAACGACTCCGTTGAGGAAGCTTGAACTGCACACAAGGCCACCTCCAAGCCGGGTCTCTTTCAACCACTTCCCTCAAATCACTATCTTGCTTCTTCCTTTGCGGAGGCAAAGCAGGCCTTCACAAACTTTTTCGTGGCACACCACAAGCTTAGTGGCTCATCGAACGACGCCTAGCCGTCTAGGAGGCTTCACCTCTAAGAGTAACAAATGCTCACGGATTCGCAACTCAATGCTCAAGTGCTCAATAAATGGGAGTGCTTAAATGTGCTCTCAGAAAGCAATCTCTCAATCCAACGCTTATGATTTTTCACAAATCACACAAGCCTCGCAAAGAGGGGTTGGGGAGAGCTCTAGAATGCTTTGGCTCAGTTATGGATGTGGGCAACACCAGTAGCAACCATTAAGGGGAGAGAGGAGGTATTTAAACCACTCCCTCAAAAACTAGCCGTTGGGGCTGAAACTGAGAAAACCGAAACTTCCAGTTTACCAACCGGAACTTCCGGTTTTCAGAAAAACTAGCCGTTAGACACAACCCAGAGAAAACCAGAACTTTCGATTAACCTAACCGGAACTTCTGGTTTGGGAACTCCGGCAAAGTGCCAGACACTCCGGAGGATAAAACCTCGACCACAGAGAGGGCTGCTCTGACACTCCGAGCAAGTGTCGGACACTCTGGTGGAGACTTAGCTGATTTTGCTAGAAACTGCCAGAACCGAAACTTCTGATTTAGAAAACCAGAACTTTCAGTTTTTCTTGTCTCAGCAAAAATTGTGAAGGTGTATGGCCATTGTGTTTCTCTCTTCTCACTTGGGTGTCTATGAGCACTGAGATTATGTTTTAATCTATGTTGCATCTCTCTTAATAGAGCGACATACCTATACTCAAGAAATAAATAAAAAGCTATAATGAACACTTGAGCTTCGATTCTTAAATCTTGCCACTTCTTCATAAAATTGCTTCTTGAGGATGAGCAACACACGTTTTGCTTGAGCTACTCCATTTTGAGTTAGTAATCTTAAAAACTTTCAATCCATGTGATCAATATCCACTAAATACTTCCAAGATACTTCTTTTCTTTTTTTTCAATAGAATATCGACACTTAGCAAAATATGACTCTTGTAGCTTGAAAGGTTCATCACGATTCAACTCAACTTGTCCTTCTCCGGTACTAAGGTTCTTCGGCGTCAAGACTCCTTGCCCTTCTCTCTTTCCCGGTCCATCACGACACCGTCAAGTTAATCCTTCACCTTCTCACTAACTTGAGTCAAATGTTGCCTTGTATCTTTAATGAATGCTTCTTGAATTCTTTGATGTCAACTTCACAAACCAAGGCCTTTTGGTTGAGATCTTAAATATAATCCATCATAATTCTTGATCTCAATTTTGCTTAGCACAACCTCTCTTGGCTTCCTTGAAATCAACTTCAATCTTTGCAAGTCAAGTAGCTTTATGTAGAGATCTTTAATTTGATTCATCATAAGTCTTGATCTCTCTTTTTGCTTGTCTTTGCTTCTCTTACTTTCTTGACATCCACTTTTATCATTGCAAGTCAAGTAGATTCTTGTTGAGACCTTTTGATGGGATCTTCACTTAGAGTACACATATCTCTTGATCTCACTCTTGGCTTGTAACAACTTCACTTTGACTTGAGATCAATGTATTCTTGATTGAAAGGGATATGACAGTCATCATGAATCAAGATATTTTAATACTTTTTTAGACTAACAACCTGCTCATCAACTCAACAAATAATGTTAGTCCTTTAATCATGTTGTCATTCAATTCACAAAACCCACTAAGGGTGTAGATGCACTTTCAGACACCACGCATGTCCAGATACCAAGCAGCGACGCACTCGCTCCCTATCTCTCTTTCTATTTTCTCTCGCGCGCTCTCTCTCTCTACCGATCAGGCGCACCACCATGGAGAGCCACCACCGCACGTCTTCCTCGCCATTTTCTCCAGCGAACTAGTGCACCGGCCCCTGATCGAGCTCTCCCCACGGTCAGCTCGCGTTCTCCTTCCCGGAGTTGGGCCAATTTGGAGTTCTCCCCAAATTTCGAGCTCAGGTCGCAGCCGGCCAATCCCTCTGAAATCCGCGGTGCTTCCAAGTTCACTCCCCGATTCCTTGCAAATCTAGCTAGTGCACTTCGTGCCTCACCTTGTGGGAAAGTCACCGATCCGAAATTTTGGCCCTTTTTTTACAAGATTCAAGGCGTTCGTGCCGTCGGTGACGGGAGCCATGCCTCCTCATCGTGAACAACCTTCTATGGCGACAACCTCGACGCCGGAATTCTACTCGCTTCCGTGAAGCTGTAGGAGAAAACCGTTCCGGTTTTGGCCCACTGCAACACCGACACGCCCTTGCCGAACGTCGTCCCGTGCCACTCGCCGCCGTCAAGCAAATTCCGGTGAGGGCCGCTGCCCTTAGACCCCACCTCCATGTTCCCCTCGCGCCGTGAATCGGGTTGGGGCAGGGAATGGCTGGCTCGGCGCAGCAGGGTCCCCTGGCGTGGGATCCTTTGTGGCCACAAGGTTGGATCCTATGCGGCTTAGCGTGGCCCACCGTGTGGCCTCGACGAGCAGCCGACACGTGGCAGCCAGGCTGGGTTGGGTTTGATTTTTGGAAAAGAATAAGTATAGATCACCCCTAGTATGAGGGTGGGTGCACTTCACCCCCTAACCTTTAAAACCGGATATTTAACCCTCTGAACTATTGAAAACCATATGAATAACCCTCTATGTGGTTTTCAGGGTGGTTTTACTGTTTATGGTCCCACATGTCAGTTTAAAATTAGTGTAATTCACCCTCTCAACTATCAATAATGGTCTATTTCACCCCCTAAAACATAAAATCAGAATTTTAACTTCCCAAAATATTGAAAGCTGTCTAGACAACCCCCTGAGCTATTTTAGAGCAACTGCTATTTGACTGTTATTTGCAAATTAGAACAGTAATACTCATGCAAAGATGAAAATAAATGCAAAAAAATAAAAAATAAATGTAGAAATAGAATGTAAAGATAAAAAAAATTGCACATTACAAAGTAAAATAGCAATTATCTAATGCTGTTATTTTACCCTCTCCGTGTTTAGTTTATTTTAAATTACTAAGTTTTAAATTTAGTGCATATAATTAATATTCAAATATTTAACTAACTAACATTAATAGTTAAGAGGGTGAATTAGACTATCATTAATAGTTGAGAGGGTGAATTAGACATATTTCAAACTGACATGTGGGGCTATGAACAGTAAAACCACTCTGAAAACCACTTAGGTGGTTATTTGGATGGTTTTCAATTGTTTAGAGGGTTAAGTGTCCGATTTTAAAGGTTTGGGGTGAAGTGCACCAACTCTCGTACTTGAGGGGTAATGTAGACTTATTCCTTTCGGAAATCATTTTATAATTGCGCAGAAAAGTAGATAAACTTGTAAAAATCGTAGAAAATTCATCCTAGCTCAAAAAATTATAAATAATATACCTCTGGAATCTTTGAAACATGTAGACTATTTTAGAACTATCAAAATTGCATTTTCTTCTCTAGAACTAGCTCTGTTAATTAAATTAGAGTGCATCATGCATTTAGGATTCGAAGACGAAGGCAAGCAACTCGCTTTGGTTGCTTCCGAGTTGTCCGTCGCTGAGAAACTCCTTGTTGTTTGCGCTAACCCTCAACAAACCAAAGGCAAGCTCCGGTGTATTAACCCTGTTTTAAATTTTTATTTTATCGCAATGTATTGAATGGTTATTGTACTATGCATTACGTTGTAGGAGTTCTTTGAAAATCATAGACTGCATAATGGTGCCAATTTCCTATGTTGAGTGTATATTGGTATAGGTAACTCGATGTAGAGCTAGGCTAAGTCATATTTGACGATAACAATATAAGTCGAGTGAATGAAAAACCTCACTCGCGAGATATAGGCTGTTACCCTGGTCGCTTTATTCCCACACTATTAACCTGAGATCGGATTGGTAATAGGATGGCACAGAGACATATTTTCTATGTGGATTTATGGCCGGAGTGTTGTAGCCCTGTCTGTACCGGTTAAGGACTGATTCGAGTGTGGCTCTGTTGAGCAAGTTTGAACGTACCGATTGCATACTGGAGACATGGAACCCAGGAAACCGAGGTAGCGAAACGCTGTAGTGGTTGGACGATCCACACCTCTCTTTTGGCGGCGGCGGAGGAGACCTTGTGTCTAACCATAGATAGATCCAAGAGATTATTGCATGGAGGGCCCTGTGCTCGGGAGCGGTGGGCTTACTCGAACCGGCCCTATGAGTTGAGCTAAAGATGGCCACGTGCGGCTTCAAGGGAAGCGCGTACGTGTCGTGTACTTTGACCTAGCTGGTGTAAATCGATTATAATCGCTGCCACTCACAGTAACGAGTACGACTTGTTCACTGAGTTATATTGTAGTAGTAACTAAATTTAAATAATAATATGAATTGTTTGCTTAGTTTACAGTGCAAATTAAATTATTAGTCTTTGAACTTAATTTACCGCTAAAAGATGAAAATAAGGATCCACTGATAGTGCTATATTTTATACAAATGACCATCCCTGTGAGTCATCTCCTCATGCTTAGGAGTCAGTCCTAGTTGGCCATTTTAACGGGTAAATTTTGCTGAGTAATTAGTAATCACGATTTGTTGTTTTTCCTTTTTGTTGCGTAGCTCTTCCTGTTGGTAGCGGGTGTAGCTGTTGCGGCCCAAAAAAATAGCCGGCTATAGCTTCCGCTATTACCTGCTATAGCTGATTTGGAAGGTCTATCACTAAGATATGCCATTTTTACCGTTATCATTTAGCTACCGCTAAAAAAATGCTATAGTCGGAGATAGCTGCTATTAGCTCTCCATTTAACTTTCGCTAAAAGTCCAAACACAAAACGAGCTGCGCAAAGCCAAAATCCAAATCAAAGTTGCAAATTAAAATGTATTCTTTCTGGACTAGATAAACTTGATATTTAGGTTTTATGACATCAAACTTTGACCTATAATTTTTGTAAATTTAATCAATTTTAATAATATAAAAATATATATTACAAAAATAGTAGCCAACTCGAGTGCGATGGTGGTTGTTGCGCTCTCGTCCAACTCTCAAGAGGATGAAGATGTGTGCATTTCTTTATATATTTTAGATATTTATCCTTTTTAAAAAATTAAGTACTACTATAACTTATACTACTTTTTCTTAAAAACCGCTAAATGATTTAGCTTCCGCTATAGATGGAGATAGTTTTTCTTACCTTTTTCCGAAGACCGCCGCTAAATGGCTTAGTTCGCTATTTTTTTCATGGGTTGCGGCCAAGGAGCGAGGGAAAGTGAAGCTCTTGCAAACTAGTCCTGTGAACCGGTTCCTGCCTCCCCAACCTCCGACCGCTAGGAGTGAAGCATGTCTTAGGACGAGGCATGTCTCAGATTAAGGAACCTGTTGTGTGTGTGTTTTACTTCCGCGTCGTTTTAAAAACTCTGTTTTTATCTCTGTGCTTCTAAGAAGTTGAACTTATTGTAAGACTTAAATCGTTTCTTATATTTTATAATATCACTCGTGTTGTGCTATTTGAATATTATTGTTCAATATCACCCGAGATCGATCTTATACGAGCCGTCCAGTGTGTTGGGGCAGTTCTACCACAGCAACAAACTATACAACAGATTAACAAATAAATCTAGTTTGTTATAGATCTAAACTAATTGCACGCGCACCGAGTTCATCAGAGCTTAAAAGTTGACGCTGATCCACGTTGTCTGTTGTGTTTGTTGGAATCGAGTATCGACGAACGATAAAAAAATAAGAACACGGATAATTTTACAGTGATGAATACCGTGGAGTCTGTTGCTTCTGTATCTTGCCTTCTCTATTATTCTCTGCACTGAGTACAATGGAACACGGGAGGAGACCTTCACAGGCGACCCTACGCCTACCGAGCAACGAACGTCACAGCGACAACACGCACTGGAACTCTCTCTTTCTCTCGGCTCACCTAAGAACAAAGCAGTACATGGGTATTTATCTTACCAGCGATGCACACCTTGCAGCCACAACAACCTCCCCTGGCTTTGGCCGCACGAACCACCAGCTCCGGGTCCTATGCGCACGACGCACCCGAATCTCACGGCATGCACGCACGACGCGGCCAACTTGCTTGCCTGGCAAGTGCTCCTCCTAATCCCATGCATCTGCTAACGAACAGGAGCCTCCTAATCCCATGCATCTGCTAACGAACAGGAGACTATTTCTCCTCACGCTGCAGCACACATCTGCACTAACTAACATGCACACCCGCGGCACACACGTGGCCATCATACAGGATCATGTCAAGATTATTCCTAAGAGTCATCAATTTTACCTGCTAACAAAAATTATGAGCCTGTGCTTGGGGAAACAGCCGTCGCCCCGTGGTCGGACCTACCGCCGGAGCTCTTAGGTCTCATCCTGTACCGGCTACCATCCCTCGGGGACCGCCTCAGCTTCAGATCCGTCTGCCACAGATGGCGCGCCACCGCGCAGCAGCACCACCACCAGCTGCCGCCGGCGCTGCCGTGGCTCGCCAATCTCGGCTTCAACGGCCTCACCATCCATAAGCTCCCCGGCCGCAAGAAAGTCGACATCAGGGACCCCGCCTTCGGCTACGCGTCCTTCATCGGTTGCGTCGATGGCTGGCTTCACTTCAGGCGGACGGAAACGCAGACACGGTCCATGCTGATCAATGCTGTCTCGGGGGCCTCGCTAGAGTTGCCTGCGTGCCAATTCGGCGACGTTTGGCTGCTCTGCCTCAGGAACTTCAGGAAGATAGCGTGGTCACCTGACATTGTGGCGGCCATCATCAACGCCAACATGATCGGTTTCTACCGGGGGGCCGGCGACTCGACGACGTGGTCGATCTGTCCACCAGATGATCGCCGAGGGTTCTACGCGGACATAGCCATCCACGGCGGGAAGCTCTACGCCGTTAACTGCAGCGGCGCGCTTTTCTCCCATGACCCTGGTGACAACCATGTCGTCGAGAAAGTAGTCGGTGGGGATGGGGAAGGAGCCTTCTTCAAGCGCAAACTCGTGTCCTGCGGCAACAAGCTGCTGATGGTTGGGATGACGATGAGGAATCAGTTTCCTCTTATAGATGGCTCCATGAAGAAAACAACCAAGGTCAGCGACAGGATTGTGATCACGGAGTTCACGGCGGATCTGGTCGAGCGTCGGTGGTCGGAGGTCGATAGCTTGGAAGACGATCAGGCTCTCTTCGTCGGCGACAGCTGCTCCAAGGCCGTTCGCATCTCCGGCCGTGACAAAATATTTCAAGGGAATCGCGTCTACTTCCTGGGCGATGATGCGGCCGAATGTTGCTATGAGCATCGATCCCGTTACACTCCGAGCTACGGATTTTATGACCTGAGCAGCGGCAAAAACAGCCAGGTTTTCCTCAAAAAGAAGGCTAAGATGTACCATTACAGGTCTGATTGGTTCTTTCCGAGCATGTGAACTTAGTACCGACGGATGTTAGTTGTAGTTTTTGTTTTGTGGTGAACCCTCCTAAACTCATACTGTTAGAGTCATATTTGAATTTATCATAGGATGAAAATCTCATGTGCCCAAATGCTATATTTGGTAATGAATGGATAGCAATAATATGCTATATGCACTCTTTCCATCTCAATTTATTTGTCATTCTAGCCCTGTAATATTTTACTTGTCATATTCATTTAGCAATACAAGCTTTCCTCTTTCTAATACATCTCAGCCCCCTTTTGAAACAAAGTAATTTATATGATTCTTGCATTTTTTCCTATGATATTGAATTGATTCCTGCGAAATTTCTGTGAAATTCCTCCGAAAATTCTGCATTCCAAAGGAGGTCTTTGTCCCTCTGCTCCTTACTTTCTATACAAACTATTTTTTTTAACATTTTGAGACGGAGGAGTAAAAAAAAATACACTAATTTGGGAGAGAGGGGTGCTCCTACTTTTTGTCCCGCATCTATGGTTCAATATTCCCTCCCCACCTCAAAATATAAGTATTTTTAGGGTCGATCATTTTTTTATTTTTACTATTAATTAATAATGAAAAATTCATAATGATTTATCGTATATAAATTATGTAACTAAATTTATAATGAAATAAAAATTCACAATATATATCTTTATATTAGTAATTGTCGATCAAAATTAAGAGTTTTACTCTAACTAAATCTAAAAATACTTATATTTTGGAAGCAGCCACAATGATGCCGGTGTCCAAGGGTCACATCGATTGACACAGGCAGCGGTGTCTCTTTTTGTTTTTTCATAACCCAAGCACCTGTGCCCATAGAGCATTTCATCATTCCTTTTTCCCTTACCGTTGCTCTAAGCACCAGAGATGAAAATATTACTTCAAGCACTAGAATGTGAATTTTAAATTCTATTTGCAAAATGCATGGATTTTGATTAATTCAAATAAATGAAATCATCAAGTGAGATGCAAACAAGGTTCGAAAAACCCTTGAAAACTGGCTGGTTTTCGCGGTTTTTAGTGAAACCAATCCGATTTCAATATCAGACGACCGATTTTTCCTAAAAACTGAACCTGGTTATTTTAGCAAAATATTAAACCGAGCAATTTTATCCATTTTTGGTGATTTCGAAACCACTACAATACTGATTTTTCAGACCCTGGATGCAAGCATGAATCACCCAATTTGAAAGTAAATTCACACATTCATATTACTTTGATAAGGGTGGGGTTTTGTGAAAGATTATGTCTAGAGAATCTTGGGTCAAGTGGCATGAGTCAAATACTTAGGGTACTAGGAGAAAAGGACCATAAAAAACTGGGGTTTTATGAACTTTACTCTTTTTAACCACTCAGAAATTAGTTTCATGTAAAGTATTTCTCAAAAGTCGAAAAAAACTTTTTTCTACAACTACAACTTTTGAATTCGGTTTTGTAGTAAACATGTTTTTCCCTAAAAGGTGTCTTTCCCTAAAAGGTGTCCAGAAACTTTGAAATGCAGCAAGTTCAAAAATCCATTTGTGGCAAACAACCATTTTCGTCTCTGTTCGCTATTCCAGCCAACGCTGGGCTCAGGTGTTCCCTCCCTCTCCTTCCCTTCTCTGTTTCTGCAGCACGCCGGAGCCGCCAAGTATCTTCTTTTTGTCATTGGCCACTGCAGTTCCGGCCCTAGGCGGGGCGCCTAGCCTAGCGTCTCCCCTGCTGCAGCTGCGGCCGCCTCGGCTTTGCACGCTTCACTCTCTGCATCTTTGAGGAGAGAGAAGGCTGCACTGCTAGCACTGCCACCAGCTGCACGCTTTCCTTGGCCTCACGCTTGTTCCACGTTTGTGCCGTCACTTCTTCCTGCCGCTCTCGGGCTCGGGCGTGCGTGGCTCCTTCGGCAATGGAGGCGACTCCGTCTTCTTCTTCCCCGTCGCTGTTCTTGCTCCTGCTGCAGCTCCTCTCCTCCCCTTCAACTTCGTCTGCCGACGGCTGCGAAGGTTCATCTCTCTCTCTCTCTCTCTCTCTCTCTCTCTCTCTCTCTTCTTTGCACCAGTGGTGTTAGTATCTGTTTGTTGCAATGGTGAGTGTGCTGAATTTTGTGAAACGTTACTACTGACAGCGATAGCGCTGATGGATATCAAAGACCTCCTCAAAGATCCCCACGGCGTGTTCAAGGCCTGGGACATAAACTCCTTGGATCTCTGCAGCTGGGCTATGGTCAACTGCTCACCTGATGGTTTTGTCACTGGACTGTAAGCATCGCCTTCTTCGCCAGCCCCTCCCTCTCCTAGGCTCCAAATCAAGCTCAACTTACGAGTAAGGTGTTCTGTGTTTGTTTGATTGTTAATTTGGCAGGGAAGCCGCAAGCAAGAATCTTTCCGGCATGCTCTCTCCAAGCATAGGAAACCTCACCAAGATCGAGACTGTGTGCGTGTTCTTCCTCCCACGAACGAACGAAGATGCTCTTGTCATTGCTTGCATGTTCTGTGATGGCCGTTGATTCCCTTTTGACTGGGGGGTTTATCCTTGTTTTCTATGTACAATTGCAGCCTCCTGCAGGACAACAACATAACTGGGCCAATCCCGGTGGAGATCGGCAAGCTTGCGAAGCTCAAGACTCGATCTTTCCAGCAACCACTTGTATGGCGAAATCCCTTGCTCCTTGGGACACAAGAGCCTCAAGCACTTGTGAGTGCAGCAGCTACACAGTACTACAAGCCACTTGTCTAAATGATAACCTGAGTGGGCTCGTTTTTTTTTTTCTGGATTATACTCATTAAAAACTTTTGATCTTTCAGAGACTTGTCATATAATAACCTAAGTGGTCCAATACCGGGATTGTCGGCAGGAACCTTGAAGTACGGCGTTATCTTTGCTCGTTCTTCCCAACAACCTATTTTTCAGTCAGGAGTGTTATCAAATTTGTAAATATGAAGTTCGGATTGAAAGTTCTTCCTGTTAATTTCTTGCAGCATAGTTGGAAATCCTCTCATCTGTGGAACGAATGAGAAATATTGTTACAGCACTGCACCGACGCCTAAAAGCCACAAGTTTGCAGTTTCATTTGGTTCTGCAATGGGTTGCATCAGCTTCCTCCTCCTGGCTGTTTGATTTCACTTCTGTTTATATTGTCAGATTCTTTTCTATGTCATGGTAAGTAGATCTCAATATTTGCATTCAGAGTCTAGAGTCATTTGGTACCCTGACAAAGTAATGACAATTGTTGATGAAAAAATTGATTCTTCGTGGAATGGATCGGCCGTTCCAGTTCAGGGCGCTTCTGTCTGCGACAGATAATTTCACTAGCAAGAACATACTAGGAAAAGGAAGCATTGGAAACGTTTAGAGGGCAGTTCCCTGACAGCACTAGATGGCAATGCCCCTGGCGGGGAGGCACAGTTCCGGACTGATGTTGAGATTGTTAGATGTATACTCCATGTCTCTCTTGTATTTCTCCACTGTATAACAGGTTCTCTATATATTTATTCACATATGTACATATCTCTTGGAGCCTAGGAGTCGACTTCATAATGCATACAAGGGCTATTCACAACAGAGATGATCAGCTTGGCACTGCACACGAGCCTTCTCAGTCCATAAGGATTAGGCATGACTGCCATAGAGAGGCTACTGTTCTACCAATAATGTCATCGCGCCTGAAAGGTAAGATTCTAATATACTCAATAACTGAATCCTTTATAGCTGGTGTAGCCTCATTTCTTTCAGCAGTAGTAAACCAAGTGGAAATGTGCAGCTTCCACTAGTGCATTACAAATTCTCAGAATCTCGTATATATTTTTTTTCTAATGGTAATGCACCAAAAAGAATGGCGTTGAGTTGAAAGTTGCAATCCGACAAGCCGATTTCAGAAAAGACTCAGAATTGGGTTCTACTGCTTCTTTTATTGAGAAGTCGAATCTTCACTTTATTCCTGCCTGATCACTGAGTGAGGCTATCTTTGCACTAGGTAACCAGGAAGAAAATTTCTGCAAACAATTTATGTTACATCTATAGCTAGCCCAGTAAGACAAGTACAAATTTCAGAATGTCTTGTTAACAGAGCACTATAGGCAGTACAAACAAAATATATTCTGTAAACATTTTTTTCGAGGATACACCATCCCAAATGAACTTAACTGATATCAAGCAAAAATAGATGTCTTCTACAAATGTCAAGAAAATAATTACTACCTCCGTTCCAAAATATAAGCATTTCTAAGTTTGGATAAAGTCAAAATCTTTTTAACTTCTATCAATAATATTTAGAACATTACATAGCTTTTAATATAAAAATATATTTTTTATGAAAATTTATTTAATGATGAATCAAAAAAAATATTTTTATGTGAATTTTTTTATTATTTATATATTATTAATAGTCAAAGTGATAATATTTGACTTTAACTAAACCTAGAAATGCCTATATTTTAGAACGGAGGAAGTAGAAAACTGAGCTGTCAATTGTCAAGCAACTAATTATTTGGTTTGCATGTCAAGGGAAGAAGCCACTTGCTCTACTTTGACTGGTCCAGGCGGTCCATTTGTGCTGGTGAAATAAGAGTAAAACAGGAAGCAACCAAAACCTTTTTCAAAGAGGAATCTCTTCTTTCCGAATTACTATTAAGGCCCGTTTGGATCTTTAGAATTGAATTTATTCTAAGAATTACAATCTAGTTATAGATTAATTAAGCTAATATAGTTATATATGAAATGTATTTGTATATTTATTGTTAAGCATACAAGGGATATACTTATATGTTGCATTTCTATTGTAGAGAAGTGAGTTGAAAAATATGCTATAAATTAGAGAATAGAATTATAGCATAATGATCTATCGAATTCATTTCCATCTTTTACCTTATGAATTTGAGATAGACTTATTTGTGAGCTTGAGAAAGTTGTGGAATGACAAATTCCAAAGCAAATGGCCTAATCCACTATCAGGGCCGGTCCTGACATTTTAGTGGCCCAGAGCGAAACTAAATTCGAGGCTCTCTCAATATATACAGTAAAAATATAATAAATATTTGAAAATTTTAAGCATACATAAAACTATAAATTTAAAGGAGATGCAAATTAGAGTATATCAAATTTACTGAAGGAAGATCATCTTCTTAACTAAAGTCTTTGTCCAACATGACAAATCACAATAGAGATCAGAAATGATCCACATGCACGAAGCTTGTTTATAAGAATATGGTTGAGTGTAAGCATTATATGTTTCTCTAAAAATCAAGTTGTTTTAACTTATACAGCAAGAAAACACAACATCGAGTGATATAAATATATTTATATGTGTAATCCGTATATATGTAGGTGGGACCCTTGAACTTCGGGGCCTGGACCGGCCGCACCTCTTGCCCCCTTCAGGACCAGCCCTGTCCACTATGTAAATTTCAATTCTTCAAAATGAGACGATGCTGCTTCAACAGAAACCAGTGTAACAGTGATGGAGATGGCACCCCACCGTCGCCTGCTCTGATGCCGGATTTGATTTGCTTCGCACAGAGGAAGCCACGGCCAGGTTAGGTCAGGTTCAGATCATAGCACCATACTTATACCCATATATGCTAAGGATCAGGAGTGTGCAACATTCAACAAACTTGTGCGTTGGCCCGCACCGCAGGCCCACTAAGAATTTATCAATATATAGCTTTGATTTGTACGCGGATAGGGGTGATAAAAGAGCTTAATCCACGGACTCTTTCATAAACTAAATCAGTTCTTATTACATTTAGTTCAAAAATAAATACTTTTAGAAATTTAGCTTGATCCTAATCTGATCCGCATTTAGTTCATTTCTAGACCCATTTTCAGGCCTATTAATGGTGGTTGTCTTATTCTAAAATAAATCTCAACGCTGCTTTAATCGTGTCCGCCGTTTTCAGGCCTACTAATGGCATGCTGCCCAAGCTTGGGGCTTTGGTGTTCTCCCCCAGCCCCCTCTGTAAACATCTCAAACGACATGTAACGTCATGCTCATGTACGTGCTTTGATATGAAATGAAAAAGTGAGGTCACTCTCTCCCCGAATTTCTAAAAAAAAAAATTGGATACTTTAAGAACTGCATCGCTGTGTGCAAACTATAACAACAATCTTTTTGTCAACTTTGGCCGTACCATGCAAAAGGCCGAAACGATTACTTTTCCATTATCTAAAAAATTTACAGATGTGGTAGGCTTGACAATTAGAACGAGAGTGACGAAAGCTTTTCCTAGCCATATTGTTTTTCCTTGGCTTCTTGTACACGTCTGGCCTCTGGCTATGCATGCGTTCGGACATGTTAATTTTATTCCTTGGCGTGCCACATGTCCTTATTAAAAACTCATGTTAGAACTCAGAACCCACTGTTAATGTGTTCATAAACAAGATGATGTGCGAAACCCTGAGATACAAATTCAAGACGCATATCTTTATACTATATCCAAACAACATGTTTTTACATATTACCGACAACATATATTATGCTCGTATACAACAGCCTCAGCAAAGCGTTCTTATTCGGAGCCCAAACAACCATCAAAAGATCAGATTCTTCTTAAGCGCTTCTTCACCTTGCTTATGTGTTGACAAATCTGCAGTTCTTCCTGACCTCGCCGCCGGCGGGGTTGGTTATGTTGCCCATCTTGACCATGGAGTCGGAGAACTGCTTGAAGAAGGCAGCGGGGTCGGCCCAGTACTTGTTGACCGTGTCGGCCGTCGAGTAGCCGACGACGCTGGACCACATCTCCTGGTCGGAGTTGAGGAGGCCCTCGCCCTTGATAAGGGTCTCGTAGTAGGCGTTGTCGAAGATCGCCGACGTGTGGCTGTCCATGGCGCTGATGTGGTCGTCGCCGCCGTCCAAGGGGCAGACCTCCTTCAGCTTGCTGAGGTACGTCTGCGACGCCGGGTTGTACTTGGACGTCATCTCGAAGTCGCCGTAGATCCTGTCCCGGAAGTTCTCGCACCGCGCGAAGCCGATCGTGTGGGATCCTAAAGATTCACGCATCTAGTCAGTATCCTTTGGTCTCGAGGAAGTATTTTCCATAAACTGTTCTAAGTATTTTCCTTTTCTTATGGAACCTCATTGTCATTGGCAGAAATATTAATCCAAACTGAGCCAATGATTTTCACAACTACAGTAGGTATGATTGAAACAGAGAAACATACCAACGAGGGCCACCATGTCAGTGGCATCAAGACCCTTCTCCCAGAACTTGGAAATGAGGGTGAGGAGGCCCTGCTTAGCAGTGGGGATGTCCCTGTTTGCAAGGTCCAGGCTTGCCTTCTTGGCGTCCAATCTTCCTACAGGTACGTCCCAGTACGGCCCACCAACCTGCAAGCAAGCAACATGGTTTTCGGTTCGGTAACATGGACTTTTCTCTCTGCTTCTTAGATGCGTCTGTTCCGACTTACCAGCACAACAGCGTCCCTAGCCGCGATGGCGAGCAGGTCAGCGCAGGAAACGGCTCCGGGGCACTCCGCTTCCAGCTTCTCCTTGATCTTGTCGACCAGTTCGAACCCTTTGAGCGAGTTGACGTTCTGCTCCGCCTGCTTCTCGCCGACCACGGTCGCCGTGTCGTCGAGCAGCACCGACCCGTCACAGCCCTCCACGAAGCAGTCGTGGAAGTGGAGGCGGAGCATCAGCGCGGCGTTGCGCGTGTCGGCGCGCACCGCGCACTCCATCTCCGTGCGGACGATGTGCTCCACGCTCGGACACGTCTTGGAGTAGTACTGCAGGCTCAGGCTGGAAGGGTCCTGCGCCACCACCACCAGCGACGGCAGCGGCACGGCCAGGAGAAGGCAGGCGACGGCGAGGGCAAACGCCCGGCGGCGCAGCGTCCCCGTGGCCATTCTGGGTTCCCGGTCGAGTTCGAGCTGTTCCTTCGCAGCTGAATGATGATCCAGTCTCCACTCTCCAGATGTTTGTGTGGCAAGTTTCCCGCCTGCATGGGCTTTATAGCAGAGTTAGGCAAGGCGACGTGGCTGCACTGGGACAACAGGTCAAGAGGGCGATGAACTAACCCTGATACGGTTTGGTGGAGTAAGCAAGCAGAAAGCGGATGCAAAAACCGAGATGGTTCCAACACTGTTGTCTGTAGCGTTTGGTGGCAACGGGTTCACCAATCTTGGAAATGCCGATCGGTTCCAACACTGTTCGTCAATCTACTCTTCCCGCATGCATTTGTTTGTTTAATCATTAGCACGATGTTTCCAGGTGTTGACCGTGGCTAAAGAAATGCAGAGCGACACAGGTATCGAGTTCATGCTATGTTAGGATTAAAAATACAAGCATATATAACTTCTTAAATTTGGCTTGCGTTGCTGGAAAACCTCATGTTCCTCTGTTAGATCAGCTTCCCATGAAAACAGGTGGTTAAGCTAGACTAACTCCCATTCGTCCATCAGACTCACTGCAGAAACAATGACATCTCTTACTACCTCCGTCTCAGAATAAGTGTTCGTTTCAGTTTTGTGCCATCTAGCTTTGATCAATGATTTTTATATATTTAATTAACTTTAAAAATTTAATATTTGTACTTTTGAATTCGTCATAAGAAATACTTTTGTAATATATATTTTATATGTATTAAAATTAATTTATATTTATATAAATCATTGATCAAAGACATATTTGACTAAAGTCAAATGTACACTTATTTTGAGACGAAGAGAGTAGTTTAGAACAGAAAAAAAAAAACTAATACTCTGGAATGGCAACTAAGCCAAGTATCACCTGATGAATTTACTTCAGTGTAGTCAACGTCTGCCATAAATCCTGGATAGTGGGACCCATTTTGCAGTTGCTTGGTCTTTGCAGGTCACCAGTGAGTAGTGACCACCTCTGCGGAACTCGTGCAATGGAATAAAGATGGCTTTGATGGGAGGAAAAATTGCGCTTTTGGCTGCGCAAATGGAACTACAAGTAGGTGAGAATATTGATTCTCAAAATAAGGTGCCATGCCTTTCCCATACAAAATGTTCGAGTTGAGGACCCATCCGTTTCATATGCGGTTATTAGTTAGTAACAGAGAAAAACCAGAAATGTATCCAGTGACAGAAAAAATAAAACTACACCTACTTAGTTCAGACTAAATTTTAATATGAAAAGCAATTTAACTAAAAAAGCAGTAGGTAACTTGTTGTTTATAACCAGATAGTTTGTCCAGTTACACTACACGACAGCTCCCAGGGAACCAGAGTAGCAATGGATATCATTATCAATGAATATTACACAGCTTCAAGAGCAAAAAATGACAGGATGGTTCCCAAAAGGCCAAAACAGAAATCGAATAAGCCGGCTGCATAACAAAACCCCTGATGTAACGTCCCGTAAAATTCGAATCGAATAAAGCAGCGATTTATCCCCAACTTCGTTCCAATTTAATTGTCTGTCTCAATTTTCGTTCCGATCAAAAATCATTCGTTCCGAATTCGTTTCGTTTAAATCCGAAATCCGTTCGTCTAAATTAATCTGGTGCCGAAATAATTTAGTCCGCGTAATTTTTACGTTTGACTAAAATTATTTCCGGAATTTTCCAAATTAATTTTTGGGTCTCTAAATATTTTTCTTCTCTAATTAAATTCCTTCAGCCTTTTTAATTATTTCGCGATTATTAATTAATCCCGGATTAATTCTCAACCCCATTTTTATTTCCTCCTATATATACCCTCTCTCAACCCTAGCCCCAAATCCCCATCCCATTTTCCCCCATTTCCTTTCTTCCACCGCAAGTTCTATTTTTCTGGAACCGTCGCCCTCCCTCGCGCCGCCTCTCCTCGGTTTGCTTGCCTCCCCGCGCGCCTGGATCCGCTGGTTCGACGCCGTTCCCCACGCCTGCCTCTGTCTTCCGCGTGCTGCCGTCGGCCGTCGCTGTCGCCTCGTCGTTTTCCACGCCGTGTCGTCCTGCTCGCGTCACCGTCTCCATCGCCTGTACCGGTTCCCGCGCCGTCCCCGCAGCCCGCGTTCCCCCGCGCGACCTTGGTCTCTGTGCCGTGCTGCCGTCTCCAGTACCCGCGTCAATCCTGTCTCCGCGTGTCAGGCTGGATTGCTATTGCGTCGCGGTCACTGCATGCCATCTCCTGTCACCGCGTCAGCTCATCACCACGCCGAAGTGCTAGAGCCGGGTTTGGTTTCTCCGATCTCCAGTGCGATCTCCGGTCTCTGATTTCTAATTTCGTGGTGAGAATTCCTCTCTCTTAAATTCCTTTTCCTTTCTGATTAATTGTTAGATTAATTGCAAATTTATTTCTGCGATTAATTATTCTGCAATTAATTTAAATCCTTGTAATCTCGATTGTCTACAATTTCCGGGGAATCCCATTTGATCTCCGATTAATCCAGAAGTTGTCCCGTTATTTTTGTTCCGTCGCGATTATCGTGTAGGGTTGTTTCGGGGAACGTTTTGCGCGCATTTAGTCTAGTAATTTCAATTTAGATTCTAATTCCAATTCTATTCTTTGTCACGTAATTAGTGTCTAATCCCTGTTGTTCGTGTGGTGATTAGCTGCTGTCCCTGAGGAGGAGTTCTGCGAGCCCGATCAGTTTGCCGATCCGGATCCCGACTTCGATCTCGAGTTGCCAGGCAAGCCGCGTTCCTTGATCACTTTGTTTCCCAGCATTTTAAACTGCATGTTTTGTTTGCAACCTTAATTTTGCATGCCAACTATTTTAAAATGTGCTAACAACATTCATAAGCCGTGCCTATTTACTGTTCCACAAATATTAACCCTAGGATTGCTTTAGTATATTTATTTTACTTTTATGCTTAGCCATGCTTAGTCGCATTTATTTTATCTCACACCTATCACTATAAAATGGAATTTGTGTTAAATGCTTTTGAACTGTGCTTCAAATGTGTGAGTATTGCAAATAACTATACATAACTATTTAGCGGGGGCAGGAGGCAGTTTGAGGAGCTGGGGGACTTTCGGGAAGTCCCTATGAGAGTAC
>BCLG01004506.1:22670-35763 GCA_001602295.1 Zoysia matrella
ACATCCTCCAGATCGAGATGTTGAGTTCGTGATCGATCTTCTTCCTGGTACCGCGCCGATTGCCAAGCGGCCGTACCGGATGTCTTCTGATGAGCTTGCTTTACTTAAGGAGCACATTGATGAGCTCTTGAGTAAAGGGTTCATTCGGCCGAGTGCTTCGCCGTGGGGAGCCCCAGTGCTGTTCGTGAAGAAGAAGGATAGTTCAATGCGCATGTGTGTTGACTATCGTTCTTTGAACGAGGTGACGATAAAGAACAAGTACCCTTTGCCGAGGATCGACGATCTGTTTGATCAGTTGAAGGGTGCGAAGTTCTTTTCCTCGATTGATTTGAGATCGGGGTATCACCAGATGAAGATTCGACCTTCTGATATTCCGAAGACTTCATTCGTGACGAGGTATGGGTCTTATGAGTTCCTGGTCGTTTCTTTTGGACTCACTAATGCCCCTGCCTACTTCATGAACTTGATGAACAAGGTGTTCATGGCTGAGCTGGATAAGTTCGTGGTGGTTTTCATTGATGATATCCTCGTCTATTCCAAGTCAGCCGAAGAGCATGAGCAGCACCTGAGAGTTGTGCTTGGGAGGTTGAAATCTCATCAGCTATATGCCAAGTTCAGCAAGTGCAAGTTTTGGCTCGAGAAGGTTGCTTTTCTCGGTCACGTTGTCACAGCTGAGGGCATTTCTGTTGATCCTGAGAAGGTCAAGGCTGTTGTGGAGTGGGAGTCTCCGAAGTCAGTCTCTGAGGTGAGGAGTTTTCTTGGATTGGCAGGTTACTATCGCCGATTCATTGAGAACTTCTCCAGGTTTGCTAAGCCTATGACCGAGTTGACTCAGTTGGGTGTGCCGTTTGTCTGGTCAGATGCTTGTGAGAGGAGTTTCCAGGAGCTGAAGATGAGGCTGACATCGGCGCCTGTTTTGACCTTGCCGGATATTCATCAGGACTTTCAGATTTTCTGTGATGCTTCTCGTCAGGGATTGGGTTGTGTGCTGATGCAGAACAAGAAGGTTGTTTGCTATGCTTTGCGGCAGTTGAAGAAGCATGAGTTGAACTATCCGACGCATGATCTTGAGTTGGCAGCTGTTGTGCATGCTTTAAAGATTTGGAGACATTACCTGATCGGCAACAGATGTGAGATCTTCACCGATCACAAGAGTCTCAAGTACATCTTCACCCAGTCAGAGCTGAACATGAGGCAGAGGAGGTGGCTTGAGTTGATCAAAGATTACGATCTTAGCATTAACTATCACCCGGGTAAAGCCAATGTGGTAGCCGATGCTTTGAGTCGTAAGGCTTATTGTTCTTCTTTGTTGTCTGAGCAGTCAGAGATTCTGTCAGATCTGGCCAGTTTGAGAGTTGAGATTGTTCCTCAGGGTTTCTTATGCGAGCTCAGGTTGCAGCCGTTGCTGATTGAGGAGATCAAGTCAGCTTAGAGGCTTGATAGGGAAATTCAGTCGATCTTGAAGAAGATGAAGAGAGGCAAAGCACCGGGTTTCCGTGTGGATCAGCAGTGAGCTTTATGGTTTGAGGACCGTATCTGTGTTCCGAGAGTGCCAGAGTTGCGGGATGCTATTCTCCGAGAGGCTCATGATTCGAGGTTTTCTATCCACCCAGGTTGCACCAAGATGTTCGAGGATCTGAGGACTCGTTTCTGGTGGGTTGGCATGAAGGCAGACATTGCTGAGTATGTTGCCTTGTGTGATGTTTGTCGGCGAGTTAAGGCTGAGCACCAGAGGCCAGCTGGATTGCTAAAGCCATTATCGATCCCTTCCTGGAAGTGGGATGACATCAGTATGGACTTCATCACAGGTTTACCGTTGACGTCTTGCCGCCATAATGCTATCTTGGTGGTGGTGGATCGATTGACTAAGATCGCTCATTTCATTCCTGTGAATGAGAGGTACTCAGTTGATCAGTTGGTCAAGCTGTACATCGATCACATTGTGAGGTTGCATGGTGCACCGAGGAGCATTTTGTCTGATCGCGGGCCTCAGTTTACCGCGAGATTCTGGAGGAGCCTGCATGAGGCTATGGGTACACACTTGGTGTACGGTTCAGCTTATCATCCTCAGACAGATGGTCAGACGGAGCGTGTGAACCAGATTCTGGAGGATATGCTGAGAGCTTGTGTGATCACCTATGGGCAGAGCTGGGAGGACAGTCTTTCTTTTGCGGAGTTCTCTTACAACAACAGCTTCCAGGCCAGTTTGGGTATGTCACCTTTTGAGGCATTGTATGGTAGGAGATGCCGTACCCCGCTCATGTGGTCAGAGGTTGGTGAGAGGTCTTTCTTTGGTCCTGACTCTATCCGTGCTGCTGAGGAGAAGGTTGAGAAGGTCAAAGAGCATCTTCGGGTTGCTCAGAGTCGTCAGAAGAGTTATGCGGATAAGAGGAGGAGACCCCTTTCTTTTGAGGTTGATGATTGGGTGTATCTCAAGGTGTCACCTCTTCGTGGCACGCATCGCTTCCATGTTCGAGGGAAGTTGGCTTCGAGGTTTGTTGGTCCTTTCCGGATTCTCAGGAAGATCGGTGATCTTGCTTACAGGTTGGACTTGCCATCCGAGCTTGCGGGTGTGCATCCGGTGTTCCACGTCTCTCACTTGACGAAGTGTCTTCGAGTGCCGAAGGAGCGAGTTGTCCCTGATGCTTTGGATATTCAGGACACGCTCGAGTACCTAGAGTACCCGATGAAGATTCTTGATGAGGCGTTCAAGGAAACGCGGAAGTCCAAGATCAAGTTTCTCAAGGTTCAGTGGAGCAACCACACTGAGCGAGAAGCTACCTGGGAGAACGAAGATGATCTGAGGCAGGAGTTTCCCTACCTGTTTGAGTCCGCTCCTTGATCTCGAGGACGAGATCCCGTAAGGGGGGGAGTCTATAACATCCCGTAAAATTCGAATCGAATAAAGCAGCAATTTATCCCCAATTTCGTTCCAATTTAATTGTCTGTCTCAATTTTCGTTCCGATCAAAAATCATTCGTTCCGAATTCGTTTCGTTTAAATCCAAAATCCGTTCGTCTAAATTAATCCGGTGCCGAAATAATTTAGTCCGCGTAATTTTTACGTTTGACTAAAATTATTTCCGGAATTTTCCAAATTAATTTTCGGGTCTCTAAATATTTTTCTTCTCTAATTAAATTCCTTCAGCCTTTTTAATTATTTCGCAATTATTAATTAATCCCGGATTAATTCTCAACCCCATTTTTATTTCCTCCTATATATACCCTCTCTCAACCCTAGCCCCAAATCCCCATCCCATTTTTCCCCATTTCCTTTCTTCCACCGCAAGTTCTATTTTTCTGCAACCGTCGCCCTCCCTCGCGCCGCCTCTCCTCGGTTTGCTTGCCTCCCCGCGCGCCTGGATCCGCTGGTTCGACGCCGTTCCCCACGCCTGCCTCTGTCTTCCGCGTGCTGCCGTCGGCCGTCGCTGTCGCCTCGTCGTTTTCCACGCCGTGTCGTCCTGCTCGCGTCGCCGTCTCCATCGCCTGTTCCGGTTCCCGCGCCGTCCCCGCAGCCCGCGTTCCCCCGCGCGTCGCCGTCTGCCTCATTTCCAGCGCGTCTCTATCCACACCGCGCGACCTTGGTCTCTGTGCCGTGCTGCCGTCTCCAGTACCCGCGTCAATCCTGTCTCCGCGTGTCAGGCTGGATTGCTATTGCGTCGCGGTCACTGCATGCCATCTCCTGTCACCGCGTCAGCTCATCACCACGCGGAAGTGCTAGAGCCGGGTTTGGTTTCTCCGATCTCCAGTGCGATCTCCGGTCTCCGATTTCTAATTTCGTGGTGAGAATTCCTCTCTCTTAAATTCCTTTTCCTTTCTGATTAATTGTTAGATTAATTGCAAATTTATTTCTGCAATTAATTTAAATCCTTGTAATCTCGATTGTCTACAATTTCCGGGGAATCCCATTTGATCTCCGATTAATCCAGAAGTTGTCCCGTTATTTTTGTTCCGTCGCGATTATCGTGTAGGGTTGTTTCGGGGAACGTTTTGCGCGCATTTAGTCTAGTAATTTCAATTTAGATTCTAATTCCAATTCTATTCTTTGTCACGTAATTAGTGTCTAATCCCTGTTGTTCGTGTGGTGATTAGCTGCTGTCCCTGAGGAGGAGTTCTGCGAGCCCGATCAGTTTGCCGATCCGGATCCCGACTTCGATCCCGAGTTGCCAGGCAAGCCACGTTCCTTGATCACTTTGTTTCCCAGCATTTTAAACTGCATGTTTTGTTTGCAACCTTAATTTTGCATGCCAACTATTTTAAAATGTGCTAACAACATTCATAAGCCGTGCCTATTTACTGTTCCACAAATATTAACCCTAGGATTGCTTTAGTATATTTATTTTACTTTTATGCTTAGCCATGCTTAGTCGCATTTATTTTATCTCACACCTATCACTATAAAATGGAATTTGTGTTAAATGCTTTTGAACTGTGCTTCAAATGTGTGAGTATTGCAAATAACTATATATAACTATTTAGCGGGGGCAGGAGGCAGTTTGAGGAGCTGGGGGACTTTCGGGAAGTCCCTATGAGAGTACCTGTGGCGGGTACACTGGAGGCTTCGGCCTTGGCGGCGAGTTTGTTGGTTGTTGGAGTTGTGGTTGGAGAGATGGCCTGCCCCGGCAATTAAGGACCGAGTCCTTCGAGCCTTGTACGCTCAGTTGACAACCATGCACACCATGTTACCCTGTATGGGCAGTTGGCTTGATCTTGAAGCTTGCCGAGACTGGTTGTTTACCCGTGGGTTGGCGGTGTAGTGTTAGTGTGGTGTTGAGCTTTGACTCTCCACATGAGATCGAGATACCCCATCTGATCAGTGGTAGGCTCTTCACAGCTCCAAGACCTGATTGCGTAGGCTTTTGGGATCCCTATCCTGGAGGACGGATGACGCCAGTTAAAGCTTGTGGACGGGTCTTGTGTGTTCGTCGGGGCTACGACGGTAGTTCCCGATGACGCATCCCGTGGGTCCAGGTGCATAACCTCTGCAGAGTTTTAGTCGATGCGCATTGTCACGTCCTTTTGAAAGAACACCACCCTGAGTTGTGCTCCTCGTTGAGTAGTTTTGTTTTTCTTCCTCCTCTCCTTTTCTAAATGTTTTTGACTCCGGCCTTTGAGCTGTGGCCGAGTGTGAAGATTACATCGGCATTAAAATGAACCCTCGCCCGAGATAACGGAGATCTCTGCGGGGCAAGATAATAAAATTTGACAAGTTTGAAAATAAAGATTTCTTGCATACTTTAAATAAAATAAAACGTTTTAAACTTGCATTTAGCACTTGAGCCAAGCCTTTACCCTTAAAACCTTTTGCATGCATACATTGTTATTAGGTAGTCCGCGGTTTGCTGAGTATTCGTACTCACGGCTTTCTAATTTGTTGTTTTCAGAGGATTCGCTCAGCTTCGACTTCGACTACGTCTCTGACGGACCGTGACGTCCGCTCCTGCGCTCAAGCTAGCCTGCGTGGAGGAGGTTCGCTACCGCTGCCATGAAGACGCTTCCGCCGTTGCTTTTGTTGGATTCACGTTGTTGGATTCACGATAGAGATATATCTGCTCTGAGATATTTTCGGCCTGCGTGCCGATGGACCCCTTTGGAGGATTTTATTCTAATAATTTCACTCTGATCTACTAAATTCTAATCTGTTTCTCGTTTAATATTTCTGTTATGGTTTCTTGATTGATCGCTTGTGATACCGTGATTGCCAAACTCCTGGGATTGGCAATGTCACGTGAGATCGGGACTTATCGAAAAGTAAGTAAAAATCCGGTCGTTACACCTGATGAGGCAGCAAAATCCTCATCGTTGGAACAAAGTGAAGCAGCTTCAGTAAATTGACTTCCCCACTACACTGCGCTAGATATTTGCAGATCAGTGTGGCGGCAAAGAAACAATCTAGTGACATGGCGGGGCGCTTTTGGAGCTTTTCCTGTGTATCTGCACCTCCAGCCTCACGCTTGAGGTTCCAAAAGGCGAAAAGGCTGCCAACGACTGGCAAAAAACCGCACGCTTTGGAATCCAAAAGAACCCACCCTCCCTTTCCCTTTTGTAAAAGAGAGGGCCAGCATCTTGCCCGCCCGCCCTTTACATCCTTTATGCCACAGTGGCTTCCAATTCTATACCTTTAGGTTAAGCGCAGTCCAAGGAATGTCAATTATGTCCCCTAGTTCCAAAAGACATGCTCTACCAGATAATTCTCTTGATCCGCGGAATGACACCAGCTCCTAGGATTTGATTCAGCAACCATCCAGCTGACCTGTATAACCCATGAAAATCTGGAACAATGAACAAACAGATCAGAACCAGAATCCAAGCCTTTCCCTTGCAAAAATGCAGACTACTTTCACTTAAAAACCTGACAAGTTGAGCAAGCAGAGTTACCTGGAAGAACGCTGAGTCTAACTCTTGGCTTGCCGAAGTGCATCAAGTCTTTTAATCTGAAAACGACTGGGCGTTGAAGGATTGACGTTGGGACGAAATTGCAAGGAAGCAAAGATCAAAAGCCCATCACAAGAAGAATGACGCCAAGTGTCACTCGCTGGATTCTCCTCACACCCTACTATTAGTACTCTGCTCTGAACATCCTACATTGGTGACTTCCCCTCTTGCTGACACTTCTTCACTGCAAGAAGAACAGGAACCATGAGAGGTAGAGGAACAGGAGAAGACATATACACCCACATATAGGGGAACAATCTACTGTGTGGCCTCCTATAATAACTCCCGCCTCTCTAGGACTTCCATGGTCTGCAAGCGAACAAGGTCTCTACGTTCATGAATTTTGGTTTAAGTGGCAACGTTTTTCAGCAGGAGGTTGGAGGAGGCGGCGAAGGGGACTGTGCATGGGCCAGACCGTGCTACGGGTGCTGCGCAGCACCGAGCGTGGTGTACTGCCGCGCCGACGCCGCCTACCTCTGCGCCTCCTGTGACACGCGGGTACATGCCGCGAACTGTGTGGCCTCGCGCCATGAGCGTGTGCGCGTCTGCGAGGCATGCGAGTGCATGCCTGCAGCGCTGGCGTGCCGCGCGGACGCGGCAGCGCTGTGCACCATCTGCGACGCGCAGGTGCACTCTGCAAACCCGTTAGCGGGGAGGCACCAACGCGTGCCCGTGCTTCCACTCCCCGCCGCAGCCATTCCGGCTGCTTCTGTGCTCGCAGAGGCGGCAGCTGCCACCACCGCCCTTGGAGAAAAAGAAGAGGAGGTAGATTCATGGTTGCTGCTCGGCAAGGATTCTGACAATAAAAATAGCAGTACCAACAACATCACTGGCAATAATAACATGTACTTTGCTGAATTGGATGAATACTTTGATCTTGTTGGGTACAATTCCTATTGCGACAACCACATCAACAATAATCCAGAGCAATATGGAATGCAAGAGCAGCAGCAGCTTGTGCAAAAAGAATTTGAAGATAACGAGGGAAGCGAGTTTGTGGTACCTTCACAAGTTGCAATGGCCAATGAGCAGCAGCAGAATTGCTATGGAGATGTACGGGCAGAGCAGTCTGCCTCCACGACTGCTGGGGTCAGCGCTTACACCGATTCCATCAGCAACAGCGTGAGTTCATCTATTACTTTGCCATCATTTGTAGTTTTGCAGATATAGCCCTACAAGTTTTGAGGTAACATTTAAAACAATTTCCAGCGTAAACAAAATTTTTCAATAAAAAACCGTAAGATCAACTAGTTCTGGCATAAAACATCCATGTTATCTCTAGTCAGATTAAATTCGAAAGATCACCTTAATGTATTTTACTTTTCATCTATAAGAAAGATCGTAATTTCTTTCCTTGCAGAAATAAATTGAACCCATCTACAGATCGTTGCAGGGTTTATGACACCTGCAATCTCATGATTCGCATATTTCAGTGACGATTTACTGATTCCATCTCAGATATCTTTCTCATCAATGGAGGTGGGTATAGTACCAGACAACATGGCACCGGATATGACAAACCACAGCATCCTGACACCTGCAGGAGTGAACAATCTCCTCTCTGGTTCTTCACTTCAGATGCCACTTCATTTCAGCTCCATGGAAAGAGAAGCCAGAGTCCACAGGTACAGGGAAAAGAAGAAGAACAGGAAGTTTGAGAAGACCATTCGATATGCAACAAGGAAGACATATGCAGAAGCACGGCCAAGGATTAAAGGTCGCTTTGCCAAAAGATCAAATAGGGAGGCAGAAGTGGACCAGATGTTTTCAACTGCAGCTGCATCCGATGGTAGCTATGGTACTGGTCTATGGTTCTGAAGGAGTTTGATAATATTAATCTTTTAGGTATATGTATTACTAGAGTGACAAGGTCAAGTGAAATTAGTTGTTTACGAACTCAACACTTCGAATAATATTGTGTTGTTTAAAACTAAATTGATAGACTATGTTAGTGCTTGAGCTTTGCTTTGTGATTTCAGCTTGCAGACATACAACGCTAGGAATCTCTGAGTTTCATTTAACATTTTAAGTGAACAAGAAGCAGTACAATATGTTTAAGTGTGAACAAATTGGAGTAAAATAAGATGGAATCAAGAAAGCATATGCGCATAGTTACGAGATCCAATGGATTAGCAACAACAGTGTAAACAACGCTATGCTATAAAACAGAACAATGACTTTGTGCTTTGAAATATGTGAGCATGTTTCTGTTAATTATATCCTAATGTAATACTGTTCTATCATTTTATTCCCTGCTAATTAGTTTCAGTTGAATGTGACTGAAGTCTGTTTGCTTAACACTTGCACGTGGATGAATATATTTCCTTAATAATGAATGGTTACTGAAATGGAATAATACCAGAGGTGAAGTAATGTCAGCTTAACTCATTGCATGTGATGGGTTCAAGCCACGGCATGATATGTTTCATCACGGCCTACCTCCTCACGCATGGGCACGATATGATTTGGTAGCTCCCAGAGAAGTTGCAGAGGCAAGGTATACTCTCTGAAATGCCTCATTGGCATCGAATCACGTAAATACGATACACCATAAAGCCACACAAGTGCCTCAATCCTGAATAAAGAGGGCATAAATACTTCCTCAAAAAGACAATACTAGCATAAATCAGAAAGCACTGCTCGCTCTCAGCTCATCCTTCCTTACATTCTCTGGTAGTAGTGCAGTAGATCTTGCGGTCTTTATTTCCCTGGTGCTATAGATGGACCCTACACCAAATATCTTGGGCATCCTACTGTACTGATATTTTCGACAGCTAATCACTTTTGGCAAAATTTGAATGAGGACCACAAAGCTGGTCCAGTTCCTAATTGGCTATCGGGCAACACAATCATAGGTAACAATAAAATTCTATAGAATTATATTTTGTGAGAAATAGTTTTATATATCAAAAAGGAAAATAAGAAAAGAAGCAAGTTTCTGTAACTCTGTTGTTTATACGCTGGCTGAAATTGACCACATATCCCAGAGAAAAATGAAATAAAATATTAGCTTTGCAATGGTGACACAAATCAATAGTCTGGAAGAATGTGATAAAACTAGAAAGAATCGGCTGCTAACAAATGAGACTGCAGTCAGTTTTCACACACTAAAAAAAAAAAATCAACCAGCAAGTTCATCACACATTAGATTGTGCCCCTCCATCAAGATCAGCAATTAGCTGTTCAGTACTGAGAGCAGGAGGGAATTTTCCAGCAGTAACATTGGTTGAAGCATCAGGCCCACATATCAAGGAACCCACCTTATCCAACGATCTGTGACAAATAACAAGTCGATAGAGCTATCTGGCTGATGTGAAGACAACTCTATCATAAGCTTCTAAGAGCGACGTGGGGCCCAATTTGCAGGCTGACTCAATTTTGTCCCAACAGTATCAGTGATGCTCCGAAAAGAGTAGAAAAACCATGAGCACATCGAGAGATTTATTAGCTCTCGAGTAGTGGCGTCAATACTAAATGTAGGAACTGCAAATCTGATAGATTTCCCTATAATTTTGCAGTGATCAACTAACATCAGCAATGGAACATATGCCCCTAACATGTCCAGATTAACGAGAGTGAATGGACGTTCTCAAGTTTCGAGAGCAAAATGCTGTGAATTTAATTTCTCCCTGAACCATCGAATCCTATAATCTAGCGAAAGAAAATGCGTGTGCATAACACCTAATCTTATCAAAAACCTAGGATTAAAGACGGTACAGAAATCATGTCACCACGCAACGCAGCGCATCGCCTGGTCGGGTTCGCGTTGTGTACGCACCTCTTCAGCGCGGCTGAAGCCGTCGACGCGGCGCGAACGGCCCGCAAGGACGGCGAGCGGCCGCGGCGGATACGACTCCCTCCTCTCGCGGTTTCCGTTGCCGGCGGGCGTTTGGGCCGGGCCGCGTTCCCATGCCCATCCTGTTGCCCTCTTTTGGGCCGTAGAGGCGTCGATCGGGTCGGGGGGACGGGCGGCCCGCATCAGAGGGGGCCGGGAAGCCGAAAGCAAACGGGCTGAGGCAGGCTGCGTCATGGTATAAGTATCTGTTTTCCAAAGAGACAGTTGCCTCAACATTCTCACCAAAATCGGAGTGGCGCAGCATAAGCGTGGTGAGCCCATAGCCCACAGGTCCCAGGATCGAAACCTGGCTCCCATAATTTTTTTTCTCATGGCGTAGGCAACCTTTTTCCTTTTTTTTTTCAATGTCTTTTATTCTCTCTTTTATTATGGACATAGAATAGCTAAACTACTCTCTCCTGTGTTAAAATATTGAGATTGTTGATTTTTAATGTTAACTTTAACAATTCATCATATTTAGAAAATATGATAAATATTATATACTTTTTGAAATTTGTTTATCACTAAAAGTATTTCAAACACGGCTAGTAATTTTATACATTTAAATAAGATGAATGATAAAGATGACGTTATAAATCAACGGTGTTACTATTTTAAAACTGAAGAGTGTTTTGGTCCTACCGAACGCGAAATGCATATGTGTTTCTCCGCTCTTTAAAAAGCACAGTTACAGTAAAATGTTTTAAACAGAGATAAGTTAGACTACGTGCATACAGAAAATACATCAAAAGTTATCTCTTTTTACAGATCTGACGGATAAAATCTCTTCACAGACACCCTTTACAAATATAACGGATGAGCTCTCCCGGATCTTCCAGATCTTGGACCACACGTATTATTGTTTCAGCATGCTGAGCTCGTGAGTTCGAACCTCGCCTACTCCAAGCGATGATGAATTTGCTCGTGACATGGGTCGTCACACACACCTGATCAAGATGATATGAGCACTATCTGAGCTTTTTTTTCTGTTGCTCCCTCATTTTATTTTTTATTTTCCTCAGTGAATCCTAGCGGCTAAATATGAAAAGCAGTGCCCCTTATGTTTCTCCAATCATTTTAAAAATCTACTCTATTTCATTGAGTAGAACTAGCGAACCAGCTCGTAACAATGATAAAATTGTGCTGTGTAAATAGTATTGTGTCCAAACTATAATTGAAAATGGATTAAGCAAACATTTCATCAGTTTTCATTAAAATGGGTCGTCCCACACACCTGATCAAGATGATATGAGCACAATGGGTATTGCGATTTGAATTTAGTACGAAGTTCATCTGAACTTACATGACTGAATATATCCAATTCTTTGTTCTGCCAATGATTTGAATGTAGGAACATAATTTCCACACATACCATTGGGCATGATACATTGTTACTGATGTCGAGTCTCTACACAAACCATTATGCTACAAGCTTCGCTATTTCACCACCCATTGGAATAAATATTTCATTATGCTTTTTATATCTCAATTGCAAGAAATTTTTATCTCGATTGCAAGAAATATTGGTAATATACCATAAGTAATGTAATGTGAAGGAAGTTTTACCTTCCAGTATGAGCGAAAGCAATCTCTTTAATTACCACCTCTAGTTCGACCAATTTGAGTGCTTGAGTACTCTATCTAGAATTTTGATCTCGATCCATTTGAAGGTATGCAATAATATTCATAAGGTGTCAATCAACTAGAAGTTGACATCCATTTACTGTCTTGGAGGAAATACTCCCCCTATTCTCGATAATGCTTGCAAGAAGCTATCATACGTAACCATACTTCTCCCTTTTTGATTCGGGAGTTGAGTGATTTTTTATTGGTACCTCCACTCTTTCTTAGCACATAAATATCGAGAATTTGATATTAAGACACCTTTATGACAAGTAAATGTTATTGGCAGATTATTTGCAATGTGTTGCAAACGTAAGATGGTCTAAACAATAATAGTTCAGATTCTTTATTAGGGGGATGTGAGGATTGAATTTGAATGTATATGATATTCTTTCTAATTCCAGACATTCTGTGTGGTATACATCTCCCCTTAATGCCGGAATAACCCTTGAAATATAGACATATAAGCAATATTTGAGTCCCATAAGAGACTTGAGGCATTATAAGTTGACGGTTAATGATACCTCTTTTGATCCCAATGCTCTTGATGTACGTCTTTAGGTGGTGATCTCAGTATGTAAAACATTCTGACGATGCAGATGGAAATTTTTTTAGATATGCGGTCAAGTATCCATGTAACGACTACAACGGAGGAGTTGTTTTGAATATAGTAAATTGAATTGGAATAATTATATGGTGTGTAAAGCCACATGTAACTAACATGAGTTTAGTATATGTCAATTCTAAACTTGATCATCGTAATGATTTGATCATTTGGATGAAAAAATCAACGAAACTAATTTTATGTATAGACATATGAGACATGTGCCGTACCTAAATTCTTTGGGCCATACAATCGTCATTGTAGATATATAAGATCAATTTGGTAGCATTGTCCTATTGGATTAAATTAACCCAATATCTAAGATAATGTATTCATAATTTGAGTAATTATTTTATTACATAGATGGTTATTGTATGTATAAACAACACATCTGAGATTATCATGTAGATATCTCTAAAGAACTATGAATTCCTAAACAATCCATACTGCCGTTTATTTTCATGTTGCACATGCGGTGCACAAATTATAAGATTTTGAAAATATGTTGTGACTGGTAGAATTGACAAATATTTTTCTCGTCATCCTTATATATGGACGACCAAGGCAAGTATGCCAAGTCTTAATATGATCAAGAAA
>BCLG01004507.1:0-26865 GCA_001602295.1 Zoysia matrella
TAAAATTCAACTGTTTACAAGAACTTCCAAAAGAGATTTTTGTTTCACAATATTTCATTGAAATTTTTGTATTCACATTTGAATTTCAAATTGAATTTGGGGTAAACTTGAAATTGGTTTTAATTTCTTTTGAGCTCAAATTTTCGAGAATTGAGACTTGGAATGCTACGCTTATTATTCGAAAACACGAAGTGTTACAAAAAACCCCAAACTTTCTATGAACCCCGAACTTTCCCGTGAACCCCGAACTTTTCCGTATCCATGAATCCTCGAACTTCCACTCTCACGTGTCCACGAATCCCCGAACTTCCACAAAACCTCAAACTTCCACTCTCACGTGTCCACGAATCCTCGAACTTCCACAAAACCCCGAACTTCCACTCTCACGTGTCCACGAATCTTCGAACCTCCACAAAATCCCGAACTTTCACTTTCACGTTTCCACAGACATGTCACAGTTCACGTGTCCACGGACACGGTCACAGTCCACATGTCCACGGACACGATCACAGCTCACATGTTCACGTGTCCACGAACACGTCACTGAACTCTATGTCCACGCAGAAATCCCCGATTCTAGATACCCGTGTGTCCAAGGGCCGTGGACACAGGCCGAACCACGTGTCCACATGATTTTTCTCGATTCTGGACACGCATGTGTCTAGAAGCCGTGGACACAGGCCGAGCCATGTGTCCATGCAGACTTTGCCAGTTTTCGGTCACAGACCAGCTGGCAACATCTCCACGAGATTCGTCCCCTGTTTCACCCCTGCACACACACCCGACAGCTGTGGACACATGCTGGGTAGCGTGTCCACGGGGGAGATTTCCTATTTTTCCATTGTGAATATCATGTTCGTCTCACCACCGCCACCCCTCAACTCCATTTTCAATGAGTTTGACACCGTTGGAACCGTTGTCTCGAGCTCAACCACATCGAATCATCCAAACCTCAGCCAACATCCGATCTTGCTGGTTTGTTTTAACAGTAAGTCCTTCGCTGAGTTTAATCGTTGTTCCTTCTTTTAGTTTAATCGTTGTTAGTGCAAGTCTTTAACTATGATGCATTCTAAGCATAGATTTATACTAGCTAAAGCATGCCACAGCATAGCATAATCTCATTATTTAACACACCTTAGTATGCATACCCATGTTAGCACTAAGTAATCTAGTCTAAGGTTAGAATCATAGGATTAATAGTTAAATACAAATAGCTAAATATTAGAAAGTAAGTGATTACTTAGATGGCAGCTTATAAGCATTTTGTCTTGCATTCACCCATACATGTACCACTTGCTAGTTTTAAAAGTTTAATTATATACATTAAACTAGGTAATTAATCATTAATTACCTAAAGTAAAACACTCAGGTGGGTACAAATTAGATAGTTAATGATGATAGTATGCCCATCACCGCACCAAAATTAATACCATCTACTTAGTGTAGGAGTTCAATTGTATAATATAGTCAAGGAACTAGTCACCAAAAAGCACGTTCAACACATCAGCACACGTTGGTGCACGTGCCACCTACTAGCACTAACGGCGTAACTAGATAGTTAATAGCTGAATACTCGACCACCTACGAGCATGCTAGAAAGTAAGCATAAATTAATTAGAATACTTATGTATTTCACTTTACATCAATACACACTGGCACACGTGCAGTTTTAAGTCACGCTCACATTCGAAACCATGATAAATAGATATAAGCACAGACCAACGATAAGTGCAAGTGCACAATATACATGGATAACTCCGGTCATGAGCCGTGACATAGAAGCACGCACAATGCACTCATGATATAGTTTAATCACTAGGTATCAATCAGAATAACTCTAATGGCCAACAAGTAGTGAATAGCTCTAAATTAAGGTCTACATAAAATGAAGTACTGTACACAAACCTACATGTGCACATGCCTCTCCAATAGCCATGCTAGTGGGCCTCACCGCTCCTCGTAATAACTAATCACCGCTTCATGCATGACCTGCCTTAGGTTTTCCTCGCAGAATTTAATTGGTTCTTGTTCGAAGTTCTTTGGATTTTATCGCTCCTTCTTGAGTTGTGTTTCTTTCGCAGTAGTTTTATTAGGCTTTTCCTTCACGTAGATAACGCTGAGTGTAAGGAAGAGTCAAGCCTCAAGAGGGACCAGAAGGTCTACATATGAAGAGAAGCTCGTAGATTAGGCGCAAAGCCAGAGATTGAAGATTGAGATCTTGAATAAAAAGCTTTCAACCTCAAGCTTGAAGATTAAGAAATTTGCAGGCAAGCTCTAACCTTATATTGAATCTATAATTTGCTAATGCTCCTATAGTGCCTATTTTTTTTTCTTCTATGTATGATATTTTGGTTTGAAACATTGTGTTAGTAATAATCCTATTTGTTCCTAGGTATTTATATTTATATCAGTAACTTACTGTATAGATATGAATACCTTCCTTGAAAACCATTGATGAAGTGTCCTTGATAGCCATAGGGATTCCGTTCCCAAATAATTTTACGAAACGAATATTACCTTATACTAGATCTGCTTAGGACCCCATTTACGGTGCTCCGCACCGCCGCACCATATACTATTAATTTGTAAAATGAGTTGAAAGAGTTTGGTGATGTGAGTACAAATAATAGGGGGCGAGATTAGAACAACTGGTGCTAGGTGAAGAGGGGATGTTTCTGGCCGTGGGGTGGGGCTCACCTGAGGTGATGGTGATAGGTGTGTAGGCTTCGCTGTGGTCCACCTGCCGTGGATAAGACCGCCACCCCTGCCATATAAGGACCGGTTCATTAGCCCTCGACTTGGTAATTCTTGTGCAACCACAGAATCTGTATATTTTGGGCAGGACTTATTCCCTTTACGTATTCTTTCCACATCGAACCACTGGGGCGTTGGTAGTGAAGACACAAGGGAACAGGAGAAGGGTGTGAGATAACTCGCTTCCTGGTTTTCGACGGTAATTGCCCGCGTCAAGGGAGCGTAAGCCCACGGATATAGCCTCTGGTTTGATAATACCCGAGGATTAGAGGGGACCAGAAAAAGGCGTGAATGTGGTGGATATTCACGACCCGGCTCCGAGAATGTACCGACGCATCATCGACGGCCTGAAAACCCCGAGGATGGCCCCTGTTTGCACCTTGGGTGGAATCTGTAGAAAGCTGCATAGACGTGGGATAGGCGTTATGCAACTCTAATGATCAGGAGTAGCATAACCTGTGGGTACAGTATACAACCCCTGCAGAGTTAAAAATCCTTCCGTATAGGCCATTGTCACGGTATTGACATGCTATTGTTCGGGCGCCCTACGATTAGAATTTTTTATACTGCCTTGATGTGTGAGTGGGTGTAGCTACCCGTGTTTTGGAAAGTGTCTGGAGGGGATAATGGAGGCTCTTCTCGTTAAAACTTAGGATCTGGCGGAAATGGTTTTTACTTCACCAGGTCCAACTTATTAAAATATGAATAATAAATGCTTTCACTCCCTTTTGGAAATCTTCTATAGTAAACCTTGCATAAACTGGCTTTTTGGCAATATGGACCTTGCCGCCTCATCTTTGCTACAACTAATGCGCGTTTATATTTATATCTTTGCTTAGTGTTGGAGCTTGCTGAGTACCATATGTATTCACCCACCTGCATTTGTGGTTTTAGACAATGAGGATCACATAGGTGTTGTGTCGGTTTCGTTCTGCTTCTCAAGTCTGCTTGTGGATTTGGGCCCTGGTGTTCGCTGCCTACTCTGCTTTTAGTTGATCAACCGGTGTAGGATCGTAGAGATCTTTATGGTGTGGCCACTAAAAGTTCTGTTTTAGTTTAGCTTTTCCTTTCGAAGTATGTTTTTGATATACATTTTGTTGTGTTGTGCGTATCAGGTACTGATCCAGAGATTGATACGTGTATCACAGTGCATCTCGGAAACAGAGTGCGCGACATGTACGATACGGGCCACGGAAGAATCGGGTTCAGGCCTGGTGCTTGCTGAAGCCTGAGGTGCTGTAGTCTCACGTTGGAGCAATATATACTTGCAATTGAAATAATGAAATCATGAGTTCCCATGATTTTACACCAAATAAGTTATGTTGAAGACAGTCCACATATTAATAGAAGTGTATTTCACTTTTAAAAAATTTCTCCTTCAACCGTGAACCTTGGAACAATTCCCGTGAAATGTGAAATTAAATTTGGTGGGGCTGAACCGGTAACTATTTTCACAATTAATTCCCCCAGTGACCCTAGTATGATGATCAAAGAAAATGTTTGAATATTTCCTCATAATAAAAATAGCAATTTTGACTGTCATACCAAATACTTGCACTAGGTTGTCTTTTGTTAAAACGTGAGCAGTACTTTTAAGCGGATTTTAAAATAGAGCTAAATGATTCTGGACCATCCATTTACATCGATCTGAAAGCTTAACCTATTTTTTACCTCGTAATTAAGAGGTAAAAGTTCTCTAACAATTATTAATTCATATATCATTCAGATTAAAAAGTAATTAGTGAGTTTTAGTTGGTGACAATAATTAGAGATATATTCCTGGTTGATATTAATTTGTTTTTTCTATATTTTCTGCTTAAATCAACAATTGAGATAGAATTCATATCTTACATTTTAGGAGGCGAACAAAAACCACTTGGTCTACCTTAAAAGATCTCATTTTTTATTCAATAATATTTATTAGAGAAAGAGGCACTTGATTCACCATATATCGATATATAGGTCAGAAAAATATTGTCGCTAGAGAGTATATAAATTTGTACTAGCAGACGATAATAATTTAAAAACAGATCAGATATGGCGCCAGAAAAACAGGTCAGATGGACAAAACTGCTGTGGTCGATTCATAGCAATGCATTTTCGGACGAGAGGATCGCTGACAATCGTCCGTGTCTAGCTTTCTCCTTTAACGATCGTCGTGATTTCTCAGCCCGTCGATGCCTCCAATGTCCAAGATTGGAAACTTTTTCTTCCCAGATTGACTGATAAATGCCACAAACGTACTCCTTTTGTTTTTTAATTGATGTCAGATTTTAAATTCAATTTTGATTATTCGTTTTATTTAAAAATTTTGAGAAATTTTATATATTTTGATATAATTTAATTTATCATTAGAGTTATTTGAATCACAACTTAAAACTTTATATATTCCAACAGATTTTTTAAATAAAATAAATAGTCAAAGTTTACATGTTCAGTTTTTTATGGTTGTTTGTGCAGGAACGTATCAAGAGCTGGGCCCTTTTGCTTACGAAGAAGGCCGTCCCAGATGCTACTTGTGTGCTCTGCAATGACGTCTGAAGATGCGGACCACATCATCTTCCGCTGTCCCATTGCACACTCTTTCTGGTCCGCCATTGGAGTGGTCATCGAAGCCACGACCACGGTGCAGCATCTCTCGGAGCTTCGACGCTCAGAGGATGTCCCATATGTACACTATAACGTCTTCCTTTACCTTTATTGCTGGCACATTTGGAAGCACCGGAACGAGGTCGTGTTTCGTTCCGAACAACCGTCGCTAGCTCCGCCGCCTGCTGGCAAGTTGTCGTGATGACACGGTGCTCTGGCGCTGCCACTTGCCCCGTGCCGATGCTAGTGTATTCTCTTTTCTCTTCACGGATGTAAATTACATTTTGAATGTATCACTCCTTACCCATGTTGTAAAAACTTTTTGAGCCACAAGAGGGCTACCATTTAATAAAATAGAATTCAGGTGGGGAGCTCTCCCCGTTGACATTAAAATTTTTTTATAAAAATTAACAACGACATTGATTTAAGAATGCAACAGGTACTTTTTGAACTTTTGTCATCGAGAAGCACTGAGCAACAAGTCCCATCTGCTCCTGCGCGTCCTCTTGTGCAGTCTCTTAGTTGCCTTGGAAGCACTGAGCACAGTAACTTCGTTGTGGTGCCAACAAGCTCGTTCGCGTCTCAATCAGCAGCATGCTCGTCTCCCTCACCAGGTATATACATTTATCGCCTTACACTCTCTCTCTTACTTTGTCCATGAACTTTGAAGCTTACGAGACGTTGATTTCCAGTGACTTCTGATCCGAACCGCGCGTTCATGCCACTGGTGCACCAACATGGACCTTGCGCGCCATCAGGGGCCAACGCCAAAACCAACAAGCCATCCATGGCAAAGAGGCTCCGGCGAGCACGGTCTGCAGGGCTATCCGACTCCGACGCCGGCGTGCGCATCCCCACGGCCCTGGGCGGCGCCGCGGACACCCTAGCAAACTACGTGGTCACGCTGGGCCTGGGCACGCCGGCCGTCCAGCAGACCATGACCATCGACACCGGCAGCGACCTGTCGTGGGTGCAGTGCAAGCCGTGCAACTCCACCGCGTGCTACCCGCAGAAGGACCCCTTGTTCGACCCGAGAAAATCGTCCACGTACAAAGCCGTCGCCCGTCGCCTGCCGATCCGACGCGTGCGCGAGCCTCAGCAAGGACGGATACCACGGCGGCTGCGCGGCCGACGGCGCCCTGTGCAGGCACACCACCGGCCCGTACGGGGACGGCTCGAACACGTACGAGCGGCGTACCGTGTACAGCCGCGATACCTTAACGTTGGCCGCCGCGCCCGCTCAGGCCCACTCTGACCCCATGCCTCCGCGCCGTCCCGCCCGTTGTGGCACCGTGCCTCCGCGCCGCCACGCCCTGTTCTGGCCCCGAGCCTCTGCGGCTTGCTATGGCCGCGGGCCGCGGGCCTCTAAACCGCCACTCTGCCGGGCGCCGCTGTGATTTGCCGTGTGGGCTTGCTTTGTTTGGTTCTGCTGGGACGTGGAGTAGTTAAGGCAAAATATCCTATAATTGGGCTGGTTGCTACATCGCATTGTGTTTTAGTAACCAAGCTAGTACAATGGATATGTGGTGACAGAAAGTTAAAAAAAAGCTTTTTGGTAACCATGCAAGTAAAATTTTGATTACTAAAACTAAATATGTAGTGACTAAACTAATTGGTAACTAAAAGTGTGGTCACTACTTCTTTGTTTTCTTGTAGTGATGGTAGAGTTAGACCATTTTTGCTTCTCTGTCAGATTATATAATCTAGATTATAATTTATGGATTATATAATTTAAAATATAATCTAGATAGTATAATCAAGATTATAATCTAGATATATTTGTTTGACAACCTACATTATGTGGTAGAACCGCCCCAAAACACTAGACGGCTCGCCTAGATCGATTTCGGGTGATATTGAGCAACAATACTCAAATAATACAACACGAGTGATAATATAAAATAGAAAACTGCTTAAGTCTTACAATAAAGTTCTAGTAGTCTTAAGAAATAAGTTTTAAAACAGAGTTTAAAACATAGTGAAAGTGACATAGAAAAAATACGGCGATTTTCTACTATGAAACATATCTTACCCTAAGACATGCTTCACTCCTCGCGACTAGAGTTCGGTGAGACGGGAACCGGTTCACAGGATTAGTTCGCATGAGCCTCACCTTCTCACACTCCTTGGTCGCAACAGCCATACTAGCTACCTGCAGGAAAAGGTACACACAACAAAAAGGAGAAACAACAAACCGTGAGTACTAATTACTCAGCAAGTCTTACCCGTTTAAATTAGCTAACTACAGCCGACTCCTAAGTATGAAAGGCTAACTCAAGGGATGGCCATTGGCATAAAACATGACACTACCAGTAAATCCTTACTTTCAAGTTTTAGCAGTTAATTAAGTACAAGGAAAAATAAATTTAATTTGCACTATCATCTACTACAACCATGGTTGACAAATAATTACCTATAACTCAGCAAACAAATCATATTATCATTATTATTAGTCTAGTTATTACTACGACATAACACAATGAACAAGTGGTACTTGTTACTGTGAGGGGTAGCGATTATAATTGATTTACACCAGCTAGGAAAAATCCGAAGAACACGACACGTACGCGCTTCCCAGAAGCCGCACGTGGCAACCTTTCACAATAATACCATAGGGTCAGACTGACGCGCACCTCTCCCAAGCACATCATCCTCCATGCGATCACCGCGCCGGGTGCATCCATGGTTAGATCCAAGGCTTTTCTCTACTCCCCACCGAAAGAGAGGTAGGGTTACGTCCAACTGCTACAGTATCGAGCTACATCAGTTTTTTGGTCCTATGTCCCTAGTATGCCTTCGGTATAATTCAAACTTGCTGAACAGGGCCACACTCGAATCGGTCCTTAATCGACACAGACAGGATTACCACCGCGAAGACCTAGCGTTCTCAAACCCTCCTATACTCTATCTCCGCCCGGTCTCAGGTTTATTCAAGTGTGGGATAAAATCAAACCTATAATCTCACGAGTGAGGTTTCTCATTCACTCGACTTCTACTGCTTATTAGAACTCATAACCTAGCTCTACATCGAGTTACCTATACCAATATATACTCAATAGGATAAGTAACACTATCATGCATTCTAGGGTTCCAAACAACTCCTACAACTTAATGCACAGTACATTAGCTATAGGATACATAGTGATAAAACAAAAATTTAAAACAAAGTTAATGCATCGGGGCTTGCCTTCGGTTTGCTGCGAGTTAGCGCAAACAAGAGGAAGGTCTTCAGCGACGGATGACTCCGAAGCGATCAGCGCTAGATCTTGGTCTTCCGCGATGTTTCCTAAATGTGTGAAATGATATGCGAGTGCGATTAGTTATGCACCTAATGATATCTAATATTTTACTTGTCATCGCATGTGACAAGGGTGCTCACATGCGATGATATGCTCAGAAATGCACGTGACCTGGAGGAATATGCGATGATATTACAAGAAAAGTATGATGATGATTTCATAAAAAGAGACTTTATTAGACCAAGGTGCTGCTGGAATTTATATGAAAATGATTTCTAAAATGAATTCCTATACAATACTAAATAGTTTATAATAGTGAAGATTACTTCTAAATTTTCTCAATTTGGTTCTTGAAGGCATAAATCACGAATTTAGTTACTCAAAATATTAATAAAGCTGTAAACTAATTTCTGGACAAATTTTATATTTTATTACAATATTATGAATTTCTAATGAATTAATTCGTATCTAAGAGTAATAAATTATTTATAAATAATATATAGAAGTGTATAAATTCTAAATAACTCTAAGATGACATATATTAATTAATAGAACAAAATTATGCATTTTTCACATTTTTAATATGCATGAAAAACGATGATATGCATGTGGGTACAAGGTACTTTTATTAATTATTAGAATAAATTTTAATGCAGAAAATGAAACTTTGGAAGTTCTAAAATATTCTACATGATGAAAGGATTCCAACGGTATATTATTTGTAATTTTTGGAGCTAAGATGAATTTTCTACAATTTTTGGAATATAATACAATTTTTTGAACAATTGAAAATTGAATTCCCAAAAATGGATTTAACTCATCCCACTCGTGCGCCACGTGTTGGCCTACCGTCGCAGCCGCACAGAAGCGCGCTGGAAATAGTGGCCGCACGGGATCGGGGCACACGGTCACACCGGATCCCCCGCGCGCGACTCTGGCCGGCCGAGATCGACCATGACGCGCTTGCCGACGTGTGGTGGCGCCGTGCCGGAGGCGGCTGGCCGGTGGCGAGATCCGGAGGTGAGGTCAACGGCTTGACTTGCTCACCGGGATGTTGCCGGCGACGAGCAACGGTGGATGGTGAGGTTCGGCGGCGGCTCCCGGAGGAATTAGTCCACGAGGAGCGAGGAGGAGGGATCCTAGAGCTTCACCCGAGCTGTGAGAACACCGGCACGGAGGCTGTCGTCGACGAGGAAGGCTCGAAGGGGGTCGGCACCGTGGAGCACCTGGAGCTTCAATGTCACCGGCGACAAACTCTCCAAATCCCCTACAAAATGGCAACGATTTCACGCCGAAAACTTTGCCTAGGAGGGGCTCCATGCGATAGAGGAGCTACAGCTGAGAGTAGGAGGGAGGATTCGCACTGGAGCTCACTTATTTCTCGGAGGAACGGCAGCTACCGGGGTGGTCAAACTTTGGGGAAAAAATCCGAAATCCGGTGAACTCGGCTGCAAATCGGAGGAGGGAACGTGCGGACCAGCTTGCGCAAGATGTGTGGAGCCTGTGTAGCGAAGGAGGCTGGTCGGAGATTGCCCGGAGGTGGCTCTCGGTAGCGGCGAGCTCGGCGAAGATGAAGTGTGACAGCGACCGCATGAGGGAGTGAGGGAAAGAGGGCGACAGCAAGGCCCGACGTGGACACGGGGCTGGGGCGCGTGTCCCTCGCGCCTCAACGCGGGATGTCGTGGCCGGCCTGCATGCGAGAGGAGGAGCGCGTGGAGAGCGCGCTGGACGCGCACAGTTGGAGAGGAGAAAGAAAGAGAGATGGCGGGCTGACAGGCTGGCCCCGCGTCCCTTTTTCTTTTTCCGAATTTTTCTGGATTTTCAGCGCTGCTTTCTGTTTTAATCCAAAAGCATGACTTCCTGATCTCTAAAATTTCTGAAATTTGGTAGGCTGGTAGATCTTTTGAAAAGGAACAACTTTTATTTTGGGTATAAGTTCAAAATAGAAATAAATAAAATGATATTAAATTTTGAAGACAGGTTAGCTTTTAGAGGATAATAAATTATTTGAGATTTTAAACCTCAAATTAAAATTTTCCAAAAACTTCTAAAATTCAATTGGTTGGAAGAACTTTCCCGAGAGATTTTTGTTTCACAATATTTCATTCAAATTTTTGAGCTCACATTTTGAATTTCAAATTTAAATTTGGGACTAATTTGAAACTGCGTTTGAATTTCTTCGAGCTCGGATCTTTCGGAAATTTTCGAATTCGAATAAAGTGTCACAATATTCGGGAACACGAAGTGTTACACATTATGGGAGGTCAGATTATTTCTTTTGCTACTATAAAGACAACAGTACCTTTGAATTTGGTGGAAGAATATATAGCTAAGAGTGTTGGTTTAGAAAAGTGGCAGAGATGGATAATTAAAAAATATGGGTAGTGGATCTTTTGATGCAAATAATCTAAAATAATTTATTTTGTGATGGATTATTAAATTATTTAATTTGAAATCTCAGACTATATAAACTAAATGAATAATCTAGTTATCTATTTTTTAATCAGATTATTTAATCTAGAGCTGCCTACAGCTGCACGCACTGTAATAGCATTACACTTTGTGTATGCGTGCTCGCAACGGCAGTTAATTTAAAGTGAACGGGCCCTCTGATCCGTCGATTTGACACTCCAGTTTGGCGTTGGCCCATCCAACGGTCTCCGGTCACTAGCAACTGACGCCAGTCACCATAGCATCCACCAAACACGAGCAATTTCTTAATGTTTCTAAACTGAAAACATTTTATGTAGCGAGGAAAAAAATTGGCATGGAAGTTCTCTAAAATTTCCATTTTATCATTAACATATATTTGTAATATTGCTCTAAAAAGTCTGTTTGTAAAATTTTACTACTCCCTCCATTCCTAAAATGTTGGTGCCATGAATTAATTTCTAACATCATCTTTGACTATTCATATTATTCAAAAAAATTGTGCAAATGTGTAAAATTATAGATCATGATTCAAATAACTTTGGTGATAAATCAAATTATAATAAAATATATGATATTTATCAAAAAATTTGAATAAAATGAATAGTTACAAATAATATTAGAAGTCAACGGCGATAATAATTTAAGAACCAAAAGAGTATATGTATGTGGAGCCCATTCCTTATTAACCATCCTAAAATTTAGTTTTTGGATCTACTCCCTCCGGTTCAAAAAAAAAAAAGTCGTTGTAAACAATGTTTTGGTCAAATGTTGGGAATATAAATTACTAATAAGTTTTAACTTGTTAAGTTTAGCAATATAAAAATTATACGATTAGATTTGTCTTGAAAAGTACTTTCATAAAAATATAAAAATATTATTTTTTAATAAATATTTATAAAAAATAGAAGCCAAAGTTATATTTTGAATATCGTGTGATTATACAAAATATGTAACACTTCGTGTTTACGAATATTAAGACCACTCCATTCGAATTTAAAATTCCCAAAAATCCGAGCTCGAAGGAATTTAAACCCAGTTTCAAATTGGTCCCAAATTTAAGTTTGAAATTTAAAATGTGAGTTCAAAATTTTCAATGAAATATTATGAAACAAAAATCTCTCTTGCAAGTTCTTGCAACCCCTTGAATTTTAGAGGTTTTCGAAGAATTTTTATTTGAGGTTTAAAAGTCCCAAATAATTTATTTCCCTTTAAAAGCTAACTTCAAAATTAAATATCATTTGAATTATATCAATTTTGAACTTGTGCCCAAAATAAAAGTTGTTCATCTTTACATGTTTTTATCACCTTACCAAGTTTCAGAATTTTTAGAGCTCGGGAAGTAGGGGATTCAAGCAAAAACAGAGAGCTGTTCGGAAAATACCAGAAAATCTAGAAAATGGAAAGGGGGGCGGACCCCGCCTGTCGACGCCATTGTTGGGCCACCCCCAACCTCAGGGTGCCAGCGCGCCGCCACCGTTCAGGACAGGTGCCCTCTCCACGTCTCGGCCTCGCATGCACGAGGACAAGCCACTACTCCCGTGTCCCCTATCCCGTTCGCCTCACTCTCCTCTCTCCCTCTTTCTTTTCCATTCTAGAGGAGAACGCCATTGACGCCCTTCGCCTGAGCTCGGCGCTCCAACCACCACAGCGCGCCCCTAGCTCCCAAACTGATCAGATCGCGGCCTCTCCGTGCCCTCTTGCAAATCCCCAAGTTTCCCGAAGTTTCCCCCGTCGTTTGGCTTCGGATTTTGGAGTTTTTACTCAATCTCGGGTTTCAGGACCTCTAGGCGTTCCTCACTGAAATCCACCATACTTCGGTGAGAATCCCTCGACTCTGAGCCAGGACCACCTTCCTTCCTCCCTAGCGCAGCTCCTGGGACAAGAATCAACCAATTTTGGTGACCGGATGTGCAGGGAATCGACTTTTCTTCACCGCTGTCCTTCGGGAACTTCCCCCCCTCACCGGTGACAACCCCCTTCCAGCGAGTTTCGACGCCAATAGCCCCTGCGCAGGTGTTCTTCACGTCGCGAGGAATCCGTAAGAAGAAACAAAAACAAGTTTCGACCACCGAACTACCAGAAAAAGCCTCGCGGAACCTTGCGTCGCGCCGCCCCTCTCCGCCGGTCATCTTCTGGTGAGAACCTCCCCTTGGCGACCTCTCCACTGAACTTAGTGCGTCGAGGGCATCGTTTGAGTGCAAGAACACGTCGGTTTAACTGCCGGGAGGCCAACTCCGACGAGCCACCGCCAACTCCGGCCACCAAAGCCATCGCCGGATCCTGGAGCTCGCCCAAGATCAAATGTGGCCACGGCCGGATCTTTTGTGGCGACCATGTGGTCTTCCGTGTGGCCTCGGCCCTTTTTCAATACTTTAAAATTTAGAAAACTCAGAAAAATGCAAATAAAATACCATTGGAATCCTCTCATCACGTAGAATATTGTAGAACTTCCAAAGTTGCATTTTCTGCATTAGAATTAATTCAAATAATTAAATAAAGTACCTTGCACATAAATGCATATCATCATTTTTTTGGCATATTAAAAATGAGAAAAATTCATAATTATGTTCTATTAATTAATATATGTCATCTTAGAGTTACTTAGAATTTATACACTTATATATTATTTATAAATAATTTATTACTCTTAGATATGGATTAATTCATTAGAAATTCATAATATTGCAATAAAGTATAATATTTGTCCAGAAATTAGTTTATATCTTTATTAATATTTTGAGCAACTAAATTTGTGATTTATGCCTTCAAGAACCATATTAAGAAAATTTAGAAGTAATCTTCCCTATTATAAACTATTTAGTGTAGTGTAGGAATTCATTTCAGAAATCTTTTCATATAAATCCCAGTAGCACCTTGGTCTAATAAAGTCCCTATTCATGAAATCATCGTCATACTCTTCTTATCATATCATCGCATATCCATCTTTGACACATGCATTCATAAGCATATCATCGCATGTGAGCATCCTTGTCACATGCGATGACGAGTAAAAATATTAGATGTCATTAGGTGCATAACTAATCGCACTCGCATATCACTTCACACATTTAGAAAACGACGTGGAAGACTAAGATCTAGCGCTGATCGCTCCGGAGTCATCCATCGCAGAAGACCTTCCTCTTGTTTGTGCTAACTCTCAGCAAACCGAAGGCAAGCCCCGGTGCATTAACCCTGTTTTAAAATTTTGTTTTATCACTATGTATTGTATAGCAAATGTACTGTGCATTAAGTTGTAGGAGTTGTTTGGAACCCTAGAATGCATGATAGTGCCAATTATCTATATTGAGTATATATTAGTACTGGTAACTCAATGTAGAGCTATGCTATGAGTTCTAGTTAACGGTAGATGTCGAGTGAATGAGAAACCTCACTCGCGAGATTGTAGGTTTGATTTTATACCACACTTGAATAACCTGATACCGGGCAGGGATAGAGTATAGGAGGTATTGGGAAGGCTGGGCCTTCGCGGTGGTAGCTCCATCTGTGTCGGTTAAGGACCGATTCGAGTATGGCCCTGTTGTGCAAGTTTGAATAGTACCGAATACATACTGGGGACATGGGACCCAGAAAACTGATGTAGCAAAACGCTGTAGTGGTTGGACGACCCCCACCCCTCTTTTGGCGGCGGCGGAGGAGGGCCTTGTGTCTAACCATGGATATGTCCAACGTGGTGATCGTATGGAGGACCCTGTGCTCGAGAGAGGTGTGCCTGTCCGGACCGGCCCTATGGGTTGAGCGAAAGGTGGAAACGTGCGGTTTCTGGGAAGCGCTTACGTGTCGTGTACTTCAAGTTTTCCTAGTTGGTGTAAATCGATTATAATCACTGCCCCTCACAGTAACAAGTACCACTTGTTCACTGCATCATATCGTAGTAACAACTGGACTAATAATACTGATAATATGATTTGTTTGCTTCGTTATAGGTAATTGTTTGGTAACCATGATTGTGGTAGATGATAGTGCAAATTAAATTTATCATTCCTTGTACTTAATTTACTGCTAAAACTTAAAAGTAAAGATCCATTGTTAGTGCTATATTTTATGCCAATGGCCATCCCCTGAGTCAGCCTCTCATGCTTAGGAGTCGGCTGTAGTTATCCAATTTTGACGGGTAAGACTTGCTGAGTAATTAGTACTCACGGTTTGTTGTTTCCCTTTTTATTGTGTGTGTAGCTCTTCCTGCAGGTAGCTAGTGTAGCTGTTGCGGTCAAAGAGTGTGGAAAGGTGAGACTCCTGCGAACTGGTCCTGTGAACCGATTCCCTCCTCACCGAACTTCGGTTGCGAGGAGTGAAGCATGTCTTAGGGTAAGATATGTTTCATAGTAGAAAACTGTCGTATCTCTTCTATATCACTTTCGCTATGTTGTAAACTCTGTTTTAAACTTATCTCTCTTAAGACTACTTGACCTTTATTGTAAGACTTAATCGGTTTCTTATTTTATATTATCACTCGTGTTGTACTATTTGGGTATTGTTGCTCAATATCACCCGAGATCGATCCTAGGTGAGCCGTCCAGAGTTCTGGTGCGGTTCTGGCACAGCGTGATATCAGAGCTAGATCGGGATTAGTACAACTAAAAATGAGTTATTTTCAAAAATTTCATGACGATATAGTATTAGTTAGTCAGCCCAGTTAAGGACTATGTTAGTTGAGTCGTCATGTTGCATGCTAACCCTCCTTTTAGCTTTCTGTTGTTTAATTTTCTCGCAACGACAGCTACGCTCAGGTAAGAAGATAAGGTACGCATTTGAATGTGGTAAAATTCGAGAGCTCGTCCATATGAGGTTCAGAGGTATGGAGTGTCTCGTACAGCGATCAGTACGAGAAGTGAATATGTTCTTCAAAACATATGAAACATTTGTCGCCTAATGGAGAGTGCGGCCATTCGCCACCTAAAGGTAAGCGTGGACCTCTTGCCGTGTGATGTGAATCACGGTCATATCTCTCAAGACGTGGCTTATTTGAGGACGCCCCGTATTGTAATGATACAGGACGTAAGTTTTCTTTTTGTATTTGCCTGCCTGTGGTTGTTTGATCCGTTTTCTGCAGGTACGCTAACTTTGTAGTAGTGCACATAGAAAGCGACTAACTGAGTTTATGAGACCAAGTTTGCCAACTACGGTCGCGTATGGTCACTATATTAGACCATTTCTTTTTATTTTAGTAAGGACGTAGGGCAGGTATATTGGATTGTTTGCCTTGCATCAAAAGTTAAAAACACAACCCACCTAAATTATCTTCTGAATATGAAAATCCGGATCTTTATGTTTGGGGTCTGAATTATCTTTCCATTTGTTTCCTTGACCCAAAATTCTCCAAGCTTCAGTACCAAATAGGTTCTACTCCTAGTTCCTCCTGTTATCAGCTTCTGCTGGCCACTTCAAAAATTCCTATCTTCTGATCTGTTACTCGTATGAGGACGAGTAAATATGCGTTAGAAAGCTATGGAAGTCCTCTACGACTTTATTATTCAACTCCAGCTCTGTTTCGGCCTCTATCAGCACCCGAAATAATTTCTGTGACGGCTGTCAGTCCAGGACAGATTTGACGTTGTGCTGTTTTTGGTCATATTTCTCATACAAGCTACCATGTCAAGCTAATTTATCACTTGTATGCTAACCGTAATTCAAGTGTAAAGTAAGGAACATCGTTGGTGATCTGAGAGAATGTTTATACTCTTGTTTTAATGTTCTCTCCATTTATGACTTCTGTCGAGTTCTTTACTAACAATGTGTGCACTTGTATTGCAGAATGGTGGGTACTCATAGCATGGTTGAAATCTATGAGAGGCAATCCTCTCAGCAAGAGGCAACTCAGCAAGAAGCACCTCCGCAAGTGCCTCCACCAGCACCATCTCAAGTGACCTTCGAGCAATTGATGGCCACTCAGAATGAGTTGATGAGAATGCTGGTCCAGAACTAAGGCATGGGTGGAAGCAACCATCAATCCCGTCAACAGCCTCAGCAAGTAACATTCTCAGAGTTGTTGACAACTCATCCACCGGTATTTACGGATGCTGCTGAATCCTCTAGATGTGGATGATTGGCTTGGCACCATCCAGTCCAAGTTTGGACTTATCCGATGTACTGAGCACCAGAAGACTCTTTTTGCTGCTCAACAACTTTATGGTCCTACTGGAGCTTGGTGGGCCAGTTATGAAGCTACACTGCCCATCGATCATCAAGTCGAGTGGGCCGAGTTTCGTGCTGCATTCCGGACACATCGTATTCCTGAGGGTCTCATGAATCGTAAGTTGCAAGAGTTCCTCAATCTCCAATAGGGTCAGGATAGCGTGCATGAGTACTCTCGCAAGTTCAATTACCTCACGCAGTACGTCTCTCATCATGCAGATACTGACCAGAAAAAGAAAGAGTGTTTCAAGAGAGGCCTAACTACAAAGCTCTGTGATCGCCTGGCACTCTACAACCAATGTACTTTCAGTAATTTGGTGAGTGCGGCTATCACTCAAGAGGACGCCATACGCACTCACCAGGAGGAGAAAAAGAAGAAGAGGGCAATGGTTGGTTCTTCTAACCAAGCTCCTCCAAAGTATCATCTTGCTGTTACTTCTCCTATGGGTCCGAGGTTCTGAGCTGCAGTGCCGCAAGAGGAAGCTTTTGTCCTCCTTCATTTCAACAGTCAAGGGCTCTTAATGCTCCACATCAGCAGCATACTCATGGGTTTAGACCTCCACTGCAGCAAGCTCTCCAAAGTGTACGATCTGGCGCTTATCCGTGCTACAACTGTGGCAAGACTGACCACTTTGCAAAAGATTGTTGCCAGCCTAGACAGCAACCCAACCTCAACAATGATGCCCGTCCTTAGGCTGCCAATCGAGCTCCTCAGCAGAAGAATAATGCACACAAGATTGGTCAAGTCAATTACACTTCTCTTGCTGAACTTCCAGAAAACAAAGAAGTACTTGCGGGTATGTTTTCCATACATGACCATTCTGTGTTAGTACTTTTTGATTCTACTGCCACACATAATTTTATAAGTCTGGCGTGTGTAGAAAGGTGTCATCTAATCACCGCCCCTATGAGGACACCCTATGTTATTATCTCTCCGGGTGGAAGGATAATTGCAACTCATGAAACCGGTTTCACACCTGTTAACCTGGAAGGAAAAATCTATAGATCCCCATTTATAATCTTGAAGGGTCAAGAGATAGATATTATTTATGGAATGAGTTGGATGAAATATCATAGCACAATCTTGCATATAGCTCCTCGAGAGGTTCACTTGAATTCATCTCTTCATGGTCCAATGATCCTCCAATTGTCCTCTCCCAAACATACCACATCTTTGCTCTACCATGTGACCGGTCAAAGTTTGGAGAAGATTCCTATAGTATGTGAATATCCGGATGTCTTCCCCAAAGATTTGCCGGGTATGCCTCCTGATCGAGATATAGAATTTCGGATTGACCTCCAACCTAAAACTGCTCCTATCTCCAAAAGGCCTTATAAAATGGCTCCAAATGAGTTGGCTGAGTTGAAGGTCCAATTGAAAGAGCATATAGACAAGGGTTTCATTCGTCCTAGCTCATCTCCATAGGGATGTTCTGCTCTTTTTGTGAAGAAGAAAGACGAGTCTCTGAGGCTATGTGTGGATTATCGACCGTTAAATGCGGTCACCATCAAGAACAGATATCCACTGCCTCGCATTGATATATTATTTGATCAATTAGTCGATGTCAAGGTTTTCTTGAAGATTGATCTTCTTTCTGGCTACCACCAAATTAAAATCTGTGTTGAAGACATACCAAAAACCACTTTCTCTACAAGGTACGGTCTATATGAATACCTTGTTATGTCTTTTGGACTAACAAATGCTCCAACTTATTTCATGTATTTGATGAACTCGGTATTCATGCCGGAGCTGGCCAAATTTGTGGTGGTATTCATCGATGATATTCTCATATACTCTAAGTCTAAAGAAGAGCATGCTGAACATCTTTGCATCGTACTTCAACGGCTGAGAGATCATAAATTGTATGCCAAATTCAGCAAGTGCGAGTTTTGACTGAAAGAAGTGCCTTTCCTTGGTCATGTTGTATCCACAGAAGGCATTGCTGTGGATCCAAGCAAGGTGCAAGACGTGTTGAATTGGAAACCTCCTACATCAGTCACTGAAGTCCGTAGCTTTCTTGGACTTGCCGGATATTATCGGAGGTTCATTCCTAATTTTTCTAAGATTGCCAAGCCAATGACCGAGCTGCTAAAGAAGGGCATCAAATTTGTCTGGGATTGTGCTTGTGAAGAAGCTTTTCAAACTCTTAAGAAGCACTTGACCACCGCACCTGTTTTAGCCCAACCCGACATCACCAAACCCTTCGATGTGTACTATGATGCTTCTGGTACGGGTCTTGGATGCGTCTTGATGCAAGAAGGCCGTGTGATAGCTTACGTTTCAAGACAACTTCGACGTCATGAGCAAAATTATCCTACTCATGATCTAGAATTGACATCTATGGTTTTAGCCTTGAAGATATGGAGACACTACCTCTTTGGGAATCTTGTGCATCTTTACACTGATCACAAGAGTTTGAAATATATCTTCACTCAGCAAGATCTGAATATGAGGCAAAGAAGATGGCTAGAACTTATCAAAGATTATGAGTTGGAGATCCACTATCATCCTGGCAAAGCCAATGTGGTTGCCGATGCTTTGAGTTGCAAATCTTACTGTCACAACTGTCCAGTTTCAGCAATGTCACCTTCTCTCGAAGCGAAACCAAGCGTCTGAATTATGCCTCATGGGGCTCTATATAATCTTGCCCTTGTTCTGACACTTAGGGAAGAGATAACTGAGGCTCAACGAAAAGATGTGGTATACTGCATATCAAAGAGAGACTCAAGAATAAAGAATCAACGCCATTTAAGGCGGATGATGAGGGTACCTTATGGTTCAACAATCGTATTGTTGTACCTAAAAATTATGAGCTACGTAAGAAGATCATGGATGAGGCTCACCTGTCCAAATACTCCGTTCATCTCGGAAGTAATAAGATGTACCATGATCTCTGAAAGAAGTTTTGATGGACGAGAATGAAGAGAGAAATTGCCAAATATGTGTCCGAGTGTGACACTTGCCGGAAGGTCAAAGCGGATCATCTACGCTCAGCGGGTCCTCTCCAACCTTTGAGTATTCCAACTTGGAAGTGGGAAGACATAAGTATGGACTTCATTGTTAGACTTCCACTTACTTTTCAAAAACATGACTCTATATGGGTCATTGTGGATCGCTTGACAAAATCAGCTCACTTCGTCCCGGTAAACAATCGCTACAATGCCAAGTATGCTGAGTTGTACATATCTCGTATTCTTTGTCTGCACGGGGTACCCAAGACCATTGTGTTGGATAGAGGAAGCTCATTTGTTTCTCGCTTTTGGGAACAACTGCATATTAGCTAATTCGAAGCTCTGTTTATCATCCTCAATATGATGGTCAAACCGAGCGTGTCAATCAAATCTTGGAAGACATGATTTGGTCAAGTGTTCTCACAAGTGGCAAGAATTGGGATGAATATTTGCCGTATGCAGAGTTCGCCTACAATAATAGCTATCAAGAGAGCATAAAAATGTCACCTTTTGAAGCTCTATATGGTCGCTCAAGTCGAACTCCTTTGAATTGGTCTGAAACTGGTGAACGAATGAATTTCAGACCTGATTTAGTGGCCCAAGTTGAAGAGAAAGTTTGAACCATTCAAGTGAACTTGAAGGCTGCTAAATCTCGTCAAAAAAGTTATGCCGATGAAAGGCGTCGCCCCTTGGAATTCCAAATAGGTGATCATGTCTACCTAAAAGTATCACCTACCAAAGGTGTGCAACGCTTCGGGATTAGAGGAAAATTGGCTCCCAGATATATTGGTCCATTTCAAGTCTTGGAGAAATGTGGCACTGTCGCTTATCGACTGGATTTGCCATCTCAATTATCGGGAGTTCATAATACCTTTTATGTCTCACAACTCAAGAAATGCTTGAAGCTACCTCAAGATGTTGTGATTCTGGAGATCGATCAAGTGCAAGAAGATCTCACTTATTCTGAATATCTGATTGACATTGTTGATCACAAAGATCGACTCACTCGCCACAAGACCACTAAATTCTACAAAGTTTAATGGAGTAATCATTCCAAGGAAGAAGCTACATGGGAAACAGAAGAATATCTCTGATCAAATTTTCTGGAGTTTCTTTCATCCCGGTAAGTAACCCCTCCCGCTACTCTCTCTTTCTTTCTAAATCTCGGGGCGAGATTTCTTTAAGGGGGGAGTGCTGTAACACTTTGTGTTTACGAATATTAAGACTACTCCATTTGAATTTAAAATTCCCAAAAATCCGAGCTCGAAGGAATTTGAACCCAGTTTCAAATTGGTCCCAAATTTAAGTTTGAAATTTAAAATGTAAGTTCAAAATTTTCAATGAAATATTGTGAAACAAAAATCTCTCTTGAAAGTTCTTGCAACCACTTGAATTTTAGAGGTTTTCGAAGAATTTTTATTTGAGGTTTAAAAGTCCCAAATAATTTATTTTCTTTTAAAAGCTAACCTGTCTTCAAAATTAAATATCATTTTAATTATATCAATTCTGAACTTGTGCCCAAAATAAAAGTTGTTCATCTTTACACGTTTTATCACCTTACCAAGTTTCAGAATTTTTAGAGCTCGGGAAGTATGGGATTCAAGCAAAAACAAAGAGCTGTTCGGAAAATACCAGAAAATCGAGAAAATGGAAAAGGGGGCGGACCCCGCTTGTCGGCGCCACTGTTTGGCCACCCCCAACCTCAGGGCGCCAGTGCGCCCTCTGAGCCAATCGCGCACTGCCACCATTCTGGACAAGTGCCCTCTCCGCGTCTTGGCCTCGCATTCCTGAGGCCACGCCTCTACCCCCGTGTCCCATACCCCGTTCGCCTCACTCTCCTCTCTCCCTCTTCCTTTTCCATTCTAGAGGAGAACGCCATTGACACCCTTCGCCTGAGCCCGGCGCTCCAACCACCACAGCGCGCCCCTAGCTCCCAAACTGTGCAGATCGTGGCCCCTCCGTGCCCTCTTGCCAATCCCCAAGTTTCCCGAAGTTTTCCCCGTCATTTGGCTGCGGATTTTGGAGTTTTTACTCAATCTCAGGTTTCAGGACCTCCAGGCATTCCTCACTGAAATCCACCATACTTCGGTGAGAATCCCTCGACTCTAAGCCAGTACCACCTTCCTTCCTCCCTAGCGCAGCTCCTGGCACAAGAATCAACCAATTTGGTGACCGGATGTGTAGGGAATCGACTTTTCTTCACCGCCGTTCTTCGGGAACTCCCCCCCCCACCGGTGACAACCCCGTTCCAGCGAGTTTCGACGCCAATAGCCCTTGTGCTGGTGTTCTTTACGTCGCGAGGAATCTGTAAGAGGAAATGGAATCAAGTTTCGACCACTGAACTACCAGAAAAAGCCTCGCCGAACCTTGCATCGCGCCGCCCCTCGCCACCGGCCATCTTCTGGTGAGAACCTACCCTTGGCGACCTCTCCATTGAACTCAGTGCGTCGAGGGCATCGTTTGAGTGCAAGAACACGTCGGTTTAACCGCCAAGAGGCCGACTCCGACGAGCAACCGCCGGGTCTTGGAGCTTGCCCAGGATCAAATGTGGCCACGGCCGGATCTTTTGTGGCGACCATGTGGTCTTCCGTGTGGCCTTGGCACTTTTTCAATACTTTAAAACTTAGAAAATTAGCTAGAAATTGTAGAAAATTTAGAAAAATGCAAATAAAATACCATTGGAATCCTCTCATCATGTAAAATATTGTAGAACTTCCAAAGTTGCATTTTCTGCATTAGAATTAATTCTAATAATTAAATAAATTACCTTGCACATACATGCATATTATCATTTTTCTTGCATACTAAAAATGAGGAAAATGCGTCATTATGTTCTATTAATTAATATATGTCATCTTAGAGTTACTTAGAATTTATACACTTATATATTATTTATAATAATTTATTACTCTTAGATACGGATTAATTCATTAGAAATTCATAATATTGCAATAAAGTATAAAATTTGTCCAGAAATTAGTTTATATCTTTATTAATATTTTGAGCAACTAAATTTGTGATTTTTTTCCTTCAAGAACCATATTAAAAAAATTTAGAAGTAATTTTCCATATTATAAACTTTTTAGTGTAGTATAGGAATTTATTTCAGAAATTTTTTCATTAAATCCCAGCAGCACCTTGGTCTAATAAAGTCCCTTTTCATAAAATCATCATTATACTCTTATCATATCATCGCGTATCCATCTTTGACACATGCATTCATGAGCATATCATCGCATGTGAGCATCCTTGTCACATGCGATGACGAGTAAAAATATTAGATGTCATTAGGTGCATAACTAATCGCACTCGCATATCACTTCACACATTTAGAAAACGTCGTGGAAGACCAAGATCTAGCACTGATCGCTCCGGAGTCGTCCATCGCTGAAGACCTTCCTCTTATTTGTGCTAACTCTCAGCAAACCGAAGGCAAGCCCCGGTGCATTAACCCTTTTTTAAATTTTTGTTTTATCACTATGTATTGTATAGCTAATGTACTGTGCATTAAGTTGTAGGAGTTGTTTGGAACCCTAGAATGCATGATAGTGCCAATTACCGCTATTGAGTATATATTGGTACAGGTAAGAGTATGTAGAACGAGGCTATGAGTTCTAGTAAACGGTAGAAGTCGAGTGAATGAGAAACCTCACTCGTGAGATTATAAGTTTGATTTTATACCACACTTGAATAAACCTGAGACCGGGCGAGGATAGAGTATAAGAGAGATTGAGAAGGCTGGGCCTTCGCGGTGGTAGCCCCGTCTGTGTCGGTTAAGGACCGATTCGAGTGTGGCTCTGTTGAACAAGTTTGAACAGTACCGAATGCTTGCTGGGGACATGGGACCCAGAAAACTGATGTAGCAGAACACCGTAGTGGTTGGACGACCTCCACCCCTCTTTTGACGGCGGCGAAGAAGAGCCTTGTGTCTAACCATGGATATGTCCTACGTAGTGATCGCATGGAGGACCTTGTGCTCGAGAGAGGTGCGCCTGTTCGGACCGGCCCTATGGGTTGAGCGAAAGGTGGCCACGTGCGGCTTCTGGGAAACGCATAGGTGTCGTATACTTTGGGTTTTCTCAGCTGGTGTAAATCGATTATAATCGCTGCCTCTCACAGTAACGAGTGCCACTTGTTTACTGCGTCATGTCGTAGTAACAACTAGACTAATAATAATGATAATATGATTTATTTTCTTAGTTATAGGTAATTGTTTGGTAACCATAATTGTGGTAGATGATAGTGCAAATTAAATTTATCATTTCTTGTACTTAATTTACTGCTAAAACTTGAAAGTAAAGATCTATTGTTAGTGCTATATTTTATGCTAATGGCCATCCCTTGAGTCAGCCTCTCATGCTTAGGAGTCGGCTGTAGTTAGCCAATTTTGACAGGTAAGACTTGCTGAATAATTAGTACTTACAGTTTGTTGTTTCTCTTTTTGTTGTGTGTGTAGCTCTTCTTTTAGGTAGCTGGTGTAGCTATTGCGGCCAAAGAGTGTGGGAATGTGAGGCTCCTGTGAACTGGTTCTGTGAACTGATTCTCTCCTCATCGAACTCCAGTCGCGAGGAGTGAAGCATGTCTTAAGGCAAGATATGTTTCATAAGTAGAAAACCGTTGTATCTCTTCCATGTCACTTCCGTTATGTTTTAAACTCTATTTTAAACTTATCTCTTTTAAGACTATTTGATCTTTATTGTAAAACTTAATCGGTTTTCTATTTTATATTATCACTCGTGTTGTACTATTTAGGTATTGTTGCTCAATATTACTCGAGATCGATTTTAGACGAGCCGTCCAGTGTTTTGTGGCGGTTTAGCACAAAATGACTTTTTTTTTAACCGAAGGGAGTATTGGTTGTGATGGGATTACATTGTACTCCAAAAATTTCTAACTGATCCTCCACAAATGCTGCAATAATGGATAGTGAAATTGCTTCCTTGAAACATAGCATTCCCATTATTACTGAGATAGAGGTAAACTACCAGTTCTAATGTCAATAAATACTCTGACAAAATGAGACTGAAAGAACGAGTAATTTGTGCCTGCTTCATAAATTCGTCATCTCACGGCCAGGAACCCGTGTTCTGGAATCTTCCTTCCCAAGACCCCCAATCCACCATCTGTTGGTCTGATTACTGCCTACAAAACCCAAAGCGGCAACGGCAAGACCGCACTCCCCCAGTCACACCAACCAAACCACTGCACGCTCTCTGAAAATCGCCAGTGTCTGCGCTCTCTGCTCGAAGCGCGAAGCAACCAGGCCCTCCCATTGGCGGCGCCGTGGCGGTGGATGCTCCTCGGCCGCGTCCTCCACGTAGGCCACGGTGTCATGGGCTCGGACGCGGACTTCTCCTTCCCCTTCGCCAAGCCTCCGAGCGTCACCGTCGTCACCGCGACCCCGCGCGTGCACCCCGATCCAGGGGTGGAGCCTCATGGAGGCCAAACTGGCCCCAGCCTCGTCTTGATTTAGGAATTTTCTTTAAGAAATTAGTGCACCGCGCAAAAGATGTAAAATTAAAATAAAAAATATGAAGATTAATTGATGTCAGCACATAAAAGTGATTTGCTTCAAATTTTTCTTCCTTACCTCGCTGTTTATTGCTATTAAATTTTTTCCTATTAGAGGTTGAAGAAGTTACTGTAGCAGTCGGTCCCTCTCTGTTTAGATTCACGCTCCGCAACTGCCCTGATCCCCGGTACGCTGATAGGCACCCCTACGTCCTCATCGCCAACCGCGCCGGCCTCCTCGTCCACTTCTCCGTCCCGCCGTTCCACGGCGTGCAGCTCGACGTCCCGCCCCAGAAGAGCAAGCTCGTCCTGGTGCGCAACTTCGACCAGGCGTGGCCGGGGCCGCCGGGCGAGGTGTTCACGGCAACCGCCGAGTACCTCCCTATGCGCGACCGCGGCGTGGAGGAGCTTACCATTGTCAACATCGAGAGAATCGCCCTCGGCTTCGTCAGCAGCGTCGACGAGGACGGGATCGTGATCGACGACACCGTCGTCGCCGAGCTCGTGGTCACCACCGGCAGCGAGCGTGCGAGAATCATCTACTGCTTCGCGGACGCACCCTACTGGTTCCAGGAGTCTGTGGACAACCCCTTGGCCGCCCACCACCGGGACTGGGAATCCTCCGGTGTGGTCTTCCACGACGACAGGTTCTGTTGGTTCGATCTCTCGTGGGGGATCCTCAGCTCCTCCGCAAACCCCGACGAAATGAACGGGGAGCTTCTCTTCGACGAGCTCCCGGAGGGACGCGCTCTTGACATGACCCTGCCGAACATCCACGACCACCGCTGCATCACGCCCAGCAGGAACGCACTGCGGTACGTGGAGATCATCACTGAGGACGGCGAAGCGGCGCCGAAGGTGGCCATGTGGACGACGATCCCCGTGGCCGACGACGACGACGACAGCGACTGCACCATTGAGTGGGAAATGACGTACGTGGTGAGCTTCGAGGAGATCTGGAACGACTGCAGCTACGTAGCGACCAAGCTGCCGCGGAGGGTCCCCGTGATCACGGCCGTGTGCCCGAAGATGTTGGCGCCGGCTGCCCGAGGTGCAGCTCGACGGCGTTCGGGTGGCGCCGAGGCTCCGGAGTGGATTCCTCGACGGCGATTTGGGAACGATGCTTGTCACGTTCAGGAACACGCGACGCGCCCAGCTCTTCGCTCACTCGCACGCCGATCTCGAAGGATCTCAACAGAATGACGCGAATGCCGCTGCAACCGTTGCAGCTCCT
>BCLG01004508.1:1048-11213 GCA_001602295.1 Zoysia matrella
ATTGTATAATGTACTTGTCAAACTGTGTGAAACACAAGGCAGTTAGTTATTTCTGAAACTTCAAGTTTTGATTTTGATCTCTTGGATATCATGCTCCTACGAATTGTGCATGTGACTTTTCTTGAAAATTTAGTTGCTCTTTTTCTCTAAAGAACCAGGTATTTCAGTTTCTATGCAAATTCAAATTCTGAATGATTTTGATATCCCCCTGAATCTGACTATGTGAATTGTATAGTGTACTTATTAAACTGTGTGAAACACAAGGCTGTTAGTTATTTCTGCAACTTCAACTTTTGATTTTGATCTCTTGGATATCGTGCTCCTAAGAACTGTGTATGAGATTTTGCATGAAAATTAAATAGTTTTTGCCTTTTGGGTACTGCCCATATGTGTGTGATGTATCCCTATGTAATTATTTATGTACGTTATGTCAGGATTTAATATTTACATGTTTGTTATCCATTAACTATTGAATAAGAATCCCAGAGCCCATAGTTTCAATCTCATCCTTCATCAGTTTCAAAGTTGGGTTTTCTAAGTTAAAATGAGTTAAAAGTAATTGAAAATCTCAATAATTATATTTTTTGATGCATTAGTGCTTGGTTTTTAAGGCGTCGCCATGTTGTCTAGTCGAGCCGGGACCATGTTGGTGTCCTGGGCCGCCTTAGCCAAAAAGGCATTAGTGTGTTTCTGTTCCTTAGTTCTGTTGTCTTTTTCTTTCACGAAGAAATCATTTTGTTGCTTTAGTATATTTAACACATTTTCAGGTTTCTATGCTAACTTGTTACCAAAACTCTTTTTTTTTTCTTCGCAAATTGTGTTGTACTTTTATATACGAACTGTTATTGTACATACCTAACTTGCTACTCTATTAGGTATCATGCGTGCTGTTCTTATGGCTGGTGGTTACCCAATGGTAGGGAGGTTGCTCCCTGCTAGCAAAAAGGGTAAAAAAGTAGTCGTGGAAACAGCAAGTGGTATCAAAGTTCGTCTACATCCACAGTCCTGCAACTTCAATCTACCATCTAGTAACCCTTCTAGGATGCCACTAGTGATATATGATGAGATTATTCGAGGTGACGCTGGAATGTATATTAAAAACTGTTCAGTTGTTGGGTCCTATCCTTTGCTTCTGCTTGCCTCAGAAATGGTCGTTGCTCCGCCTGATGATAATAGTGAAGATGAGGAAGATTCCGGTGAGGAAGCTGAGAAAAGCTCCCTGGTACAGCATAAAGAAGAGATTATGTCGTCTCCTGATAACACTGTTTCAGTTGTTGTTGACCGGTGGCTCCGATTTGTCACCACAGCACTAGATGTTGCTCAAATATACTGCTTAAGAGAACATCTAGAATCTGCTATTCTTTTCAAAGTAAGCTCATCATGTCTTTTTCTTCCCTTGCTCTCTGTTTTGTGTCCTACATTTTGTTCTATGGTACTCCCTCCATCCTTAATTACTTGTCATCCTAAAGTTCACAAGTTTTCCCTTTTTACTTGTTGTTCTCGCTTCTCAATACACTTTTTTTCATTCTCAATACATTTCTATCTCTATCTCTCTCCTTGTTTTCATCATATCCCACCTTTTCCACAATCCTTACTCCTCAAGCAAAAATATATAATGACAAGTAAAAGGGGACGGAGGGAGTATCACGCTATCATGTGTGATGTTCAAGCACATTAGGGAACTTATCATTTACCGCATTGTTTTCCTTCAGTTCCACAGTATTTATAATAAATTGTTGGTTATCACAAGCATAGGAAACTAGATTACACATATTAAGAAAACTATACTGATTATAAGTGTCTGTTATGGTCCTTTTTTTTGTCCATCCTGATTTGTGATCTCACTCAGGTAAAAAGCCTATGAATCATCTTTTCTCTTTGATGCAGTTTTCTTGATCCCATTCAACTACTTTGCTTTTGTTACTTTTCACGTTTTTCTGATAAGATGTGTTTTCTACAGGTAAAATATCCTCAAGATGTTCTCCCGCCTGCTCTTGGAGCATCCATGTATGCTATCGCTTGCATCCTTTCATTTGATGGCTTGCCTGATATGGTTCCATCCAATGCTCTTTCATCGAACCAGAACTCAGAGGAAGCCAGCAGATTCTCACGGGAAGGGAGAGTGGGTTATATCTCACCAGGTGGTTTCCTCTTGTCTTTATTGGCAGATAAGTGGCACAATGCACCTCCTTTTCAGAAGTCATCTGATCACCCAGAGGGTGCTTCGGGGCATGCTCGACCATCCAGACCCACTGTAGGTCGATATGATCAATCACAGCGCCCTTTTCGCAATTCTGGATCAGGCAATTCTTCACCCCGGTCTTTCAAAAGACAGCGCGATGCTTCTCAGTGACCCACCGCTTAAACGGCAGCCATTTTGGATGCCCCTCGCATGCTGCATCAAGATAAAAAGGATGACTTCGGTTAGAAAGTTTTGTACTACTCCGTACTAATAGGACGTGAAAATGGAAAGCTGATAGCACAGGAATGTATTGATCCTCAAGATCACCAGTCTAGCAATCAATGGTTTTGCCCTGCATTGCACGCGACTAATGCCTGTGCATGTGTGAACTGCTGCCTGTCATCAAATATTGGACCAGCAACCAAACCGTGATCTGATGCGATTTGTCTTTTTTAAGAGACCTGACGCTGATCGTCTTGATACCAAGATCGCCATGGAATTACTTTCTTCATTTTTTAATTGATATCGTCATTGTCTTTGAAATTCAATGTTAGACCATCGTCTTACTCAAATTTTTTGATAAATTTTATATTTTAATATAATTTGATTTATAGTTAGTGTTATTTGAATCATAACTTAAAATTTTATATATTTGAGTAAATTTTTTGAATAAAATAAATAGTTAAAGTTGATTTTAAAAATCAACAGCGTTTAAAGAAAATTACGCGCATTGGGCTGTGCTCAACGAGTGCAGCGGCCCGTACCTAAAAGATAAAAGAATAGAGACAGCGCCTCAAAAAACGGCACCTGTCGCCGTCGTTTGGTTGTTTTAAGTTGCCGTTGCCCGTCCACACTTTCTACCATAGTTGTCCGTTTTGAGCTTCTTCTACCTTGTTTTTGGGTGTTGGTGTCTTTGTATCTTTGGTGGTTTGGTGGTAGGTCGCGTCTGTTAGTTGTACTAAATCTCGGTACGTGGTAATTTGGTTTCGGACTAAATTGACGAAATGTGCTAATATGATGTTTAAAAAAAATGTTACGCGTGCCAGTACGGACAACAGTTGGATAAACGTGGCGGACTGTACGGCTGCTGTCCATGTGGTACACGAGTCCGGCGTGATGTTGCACAGTATCTGGCCTTTGCCGACCGTGGTATTTTGCGTACGGCACTGGGCGATTTCTTTTTGCGGCGTCAAGTGGTCCGATTTTAGGTGGTGTCACGACCTGCTCCAATATTCTTTGTGAAGGTGATCAGGTGAAGAATGTGATTATCTTGAGGGATACGCGAGCCTCAGAGCAAAAGTGAATCACGTGATCATATTGCAGCGCGATATTGGCATTTAAGTAAAAAATTGAACGTACGTCTGGAACTTCAAACAGTGCTCTGAAATTCATCGTTATCACCCATTTTGCAACCTGAAACTTCCCTAGCATCTAATAAGCATGTCATTATTAACAGTAGAAAAAATGGGAAGAATGGATGTTGTATAAATTCCAAGGCAGAACAACGAATTTCTTGCTTATAAGATTTTGATCCAAACATATACAAATTACTCTCTCCATTCCAAAATATGTTATGTTTTTTACTTTTAAAAATCAATGTTTTACCATTTATTTTACTCTAAAAATTTATGAAAATATAAAAATAAACAAGTCATGCTTAAAAATTTTAATAGTAAACTCAATTCACAATAAAAAAACAATATTTTTATAAATTTTTAAATAAAACAAATAGTTAAATGTTAACGTCTAGAATTTAAAAAAGACGCTTATTCAGAGACAGAAAGAGTGGGGTCATAATTCGCCTAAGCCTAAATCTAGATTACTTTATTTGTCCATTACGGGCCTACTTCACCTTGCAGTATTCAACAAAAAATAATGTGCATTATTGCCCCGTGAACATAAAACAACTGATGTCAGGTGCTGCCAGTCCCGACCATTAGTGCTAACCACTCTGGATGCTGGAGCCCAAAACGCCCGGTCAACTCTAAAGTGATCTCAGCACGCCGCATATTAGTATACAGTTACTTGTATAATATGGATTCTGGAACTTTCACATGGACTGGAGCTTCATGTTCCTCCCAGTGTCCCTGGCCGACACCTACTCGTAGCTTAGCTCAAGCGCGCCCTCCATTGCCGCAGCTCATGAGATTACTCCTATCACGGATGGGCTTGGATCTCTCCTCAAACTACGGATTATGCAGTGTTCTAAACAAGGACATGGGCACTAATAAGACTAGGCCTACGCCCACACGGCTTTAGGGCGTAGAGGATCAGGGGCGGTGCTCACGTCCGGTACGGTGACGGAAGGCGACCGCATCAGCGAGACCGCCACCACAGAGCGCGTGACGCACCACCTTCCGTCACGCGTCGCGCTCCCGCGTCCTGATGTCACCCACTTGCGCGCGCCTGATCACCCGGTCTAACTGACGCCCGCCTGATCATCCATCGTGTTTTTAATCTTGGGTTAGAAGCGAAGTGCGATTGCGACAATCTTGCTCCATTTTTAAAAGTGGCCGCAATTGTCTGCCCCTGCTGCCGAAGGAAATGTGGTGCGGAAATGCGTTGTTAGTGGTGATTGTTCCGGGTCATCCGGCCCAGTATAGACTTAAACTGTGTACACATGATAGTCACCGAGACTTAGAGGCGTGATAGTGTGCGCGAGTAAGGGTGTAAAATAGTGATAATAAAAATACCCTACCATATGAAGAGAAAAATGAACTAGAAAATTTTTAAAATACCCTCTCTTAAAAAAACTAGTTTATTTCTTAGTAACTGAAAGGTTCCAAAGTAACCTTAGGTGTGTCCATAGGATAAGTATACATACAGTTTACACCATATGTATAACTGAAAAAGATAAGTTGTTTTGGGTACAGATATATGAATTAAAGAGAGTGAAAATGTGAGATGTATAAAAAATGAAGAGGAAAAATATAGAGATGAAAAAATATTAGAAGAGAGAGGTGTATTGAAAAATAGAAATAACTTATAATTTAAAAAAAATTAGAAAGGGCAAAGTTACATGGAATCTGAGACTTGCCGGAGCTGGTAGAAAAGAGGTTAACCTGTAGGTCACTTCATCCGCAGAAATCGAAGACAACCACGAGAAACGAAGCAATCGAACAGTATTAATCAATTTAATCTACTCCAAATCTATAAAACTAAAGAAATTTGGTCAAACTTGAGCAGTGCATGACAACTTGCAAACAAAGGCCCCAAAACCCTTTTTTTTTTCTGTGACAAAGTTCAAACAGATTTAGCAGTATTAAAAATCGTTACGTCATTAGACTGCAGACTTTCCGTAAACTGGTTCCTGTAGAACAGCAGTCTGAGAGAGACGGCCGCACGCCCTGCCGTCGACGTCACCACGGCCAGGCGTCACGTCGCGACGTAATGCTACACGGTTTTCCCCGGCGACTTGCACCCGAGTACCCCAGCTTCCACGGAATTCCACTCGTGGTCCCTCTAATCACCCAGGACGGTCATCGGGTCTTGTGAATGGGGGCGGGCGGACGCAGCGAGCGAATCCATCCAGCAGCGAGTCGCGTCGGACGATCCGTTTTTCCCCGTCGTCTTCCTCGATCCACTCGTTTCCTCTCCCCACACCTGCTTTCCACGCAACTTCCTAGTCCTCTTCCACGATTCCTTTGACCCCCGGCTGCGCTCGCTCTCCGGTCGTCGGCAGTTACTCGCGTCCTACAGTTTCCTAGCCACCCACACCTCTGCCCGTCCGAGTGTGCCACTCGGATCGGTTCCGTTTCCCTTTGCTTCGCGCCGGCGCGGCAGGCGAGATCCGGTTCCCGAACCGGCAGGGCTGGTGGGGTGAGTCGGTCGGCGGCCTGAGATTTACGGCGAGTTCCCTGCAGGTTAGCAGGACGGCAGGGCGGTACTGTGGGTGCCGACGCGGATTTGGAAAGTGGGAGCCAACCAAAGAGGGACAGGGACTAGCGCCGAATCTGGAAAGCTTCCGCCGCTGCCGAAATCGCGTCACGCGACCACTACACCTCACATGATTCTCGCCGCGGTCCAGCGGCACAAGTAGGCGCGGTTCGTGCCCGGTTGCTTGGGGAGCGGGGAGCCATGGAGCCCGCGTCGTCCATCACGTTCGCGTCCTCGTCGTCGAACCTGTCCAACGGGACCAGCCCCTGCTGCGCCGCGGGGCTGCCGCCGCCGGGGCCGCCCCATGCAGCGGCGGCTGCTGGGGAAGGGTGGGGCGGAGGAGGTGGAGGGAGCATGGAGGCGGTGAGCCTGCACAAGCTCAGCAACAACCTCGAGCAGCTGCTCCTCGACCCGGACTGCAGCGACGCCGACGTCGACGTGCCTGACGGCGGGCCGCCCGTCTCCATCCACCGCTGCATCCTCACCGCGCGCAGCCCCTTTTTCAAAGACCTGTTCGCCGCGCGTGGCCGCGGAGGGGCAGGGGAGGGACCTGGCAGTGGGAGACCGCGGTACAAGATGGAGGAGCTGGTCCCCGGTGGTCGCGTGGGGCGGGAGGCCTTCAAGGCGTTCTTGGGGTACCTGTACACGGGCAGGCTCCGGCAGGCGCCCCCTGACGTTGTGTCCTGTGCCGACCCCGTCTGCCCTCACGACTCGTGCCCGCCGGTCATCAGATTCGCCGTGGAGCTCATGTATGCGGCGTCGACCTTTAAGATCCCAGAGCTCGTTTTGATATTCCAGGTCACAGGCAAAACACTCTCTTTTCCTGTCACAAGTTTCTTTCTGTAAATTGTTGGATCGATTCAGCGGCCGGGGGTAGATGCTACAGTTAAAGGGAAGATACAATACCCTGAATTGGTACTGTAGTGACTCGTTTTATATTGAATTTACTGTAGTAAACCTACTGTAACATGCGCTGTTCACTGACACTGTAGCGGAAGATCTGATTCATTTATTCGCGATCCAACGGTTAAAAAGAAGCTCCAAATTCATGCTACTGTAGCGTGTCTGAATTGGCTTCTCCAATTCAGACGACCCGATCGATTCATGATTGTATATCTAGTTTCTACACGAATATTTTGTGAACACTTGATGACGAGCATTAGGGAAACCGATAGATTGAGCCACTTGGAGCATAGTACTAAAAAGTTTGCAAACGCATGATCCTGAAAGTGGTTTCAGAAGCATCGTAACTACATCCCTTGAAGCCTGAAGGGTTGAAAAATGGTGTTTGAATAACCGATACTGCTGAGTGGTTGGATAATGCCCTTAATGCCATTGTAAAACTGGTCAGGAGACTACATTCTGCACATCAGAAGATATTTCAGTGTAGCTTCTTATACATTTTAACGTCAGTATAGCTTTCTTGTTTTTTCCTCCCCTGATTCAGTTGATTAACATGGACTTCTACTGCAGAGACGACTTGTAAACTTTGTGGACAAGATTCTAGTGGAAGAAGTTATTCCTATCCTACAAGTTGCTTCTTACTCAGAACTAACTCAAGTACTTGACAAATGCATTCAGAGGATCGCGAGATCAGACCTTGATGATATATCTTTGGATAAGGAGCTCCCTCCAGAGGTTGTTGATCAGATAAAAAAGATTCGCAAAAAGTCTGAAATGGCTAATGGTGATGCTATCATTTCTGATCCTGTGCATGAGAAAAGAGTCAGGAGAATCCACCGAGCTCTGGATTCTGACGATGTCGAGCTTGTGAAGTTGCTTCTTAATGAGTCTGAGATCACATTAGATGATGCCAATGCATTGCACTATGCCGCTTCTTACTGTGATTCCAAAGTTGTCTCTGAGTTATTAGACTTGGGTCTGACTAATTTGAATTTGAAGAATAACCGTGGCTACACACCGCTCCACTTGGCTGCTATGAGGAGAGAACCAGCTATCATTATGTGTCTCCTAAGCAAAGGTGCAATTGTGTCACAACCAACAGCTGATGGCCGGAGCGCAGTTAGTATTTGTCGGAGGTTAACAAGAGCGAAAGACTTCAATACAAAGCTGGAGAAGGGTCAAGAGTCAAATAAAGATAGGTTGTGTATAGATATTCTAGAAAGGGAGATGATGCGCAATCCTATGGCTGCAGAAGATGGTGTCACCTCGCCTTTATTGGCCGATGATCTTCACATGAAGCTTCTCTACTTGGAATATAGAGGTAAAGTTCACACCATGCTGGGTAGAGCGGCTCTTATTGATTGGTCATTCATTTTTTTTTTGGAAAAACTTAAGGTGGAGGGAGCAGGAATTGATTCAGACTACCTTCTAGTCAAATGACATGCATCCCCTACCTTTCTTTTCAAAAAGTTAAAAAAGAGAACAGAACAGACACACACGTCAAAGCTTAACTGCTTATAAAGCATCTTTTGGCATTCAGAATTGATTGGTCCTAGGAAATATACTTATTCAATTCTATAGCTTTATTCTTATTAGGTAATGGAAAATCACTCTATAGGTTTTGAAACTGGGGAAACTTTCAATATTTTGGCTCACCATAACTCCACTGTTTTCATTGTTATGATGCAAAAGGATGAAGATAATCTAGTTACCGACAGTCCTCCAGTTTTTTTTTTTCACAAACTTTGCACAATCTATAGCCCTAGTGGTGGCATAATTTTTGGCAAATCGAGAAGGATTTCATACCGTTGGATGGCTGTCCATGGGTAACAGCAGCTCCAACTTGGCGGGATGTGGGGTTAAGCATGGGCTTTGTTCTATATTTATTCGTCGAATATGATTAGACATTACTGAATTTTCACAAACACCCCCCCCCCCCGGCGGCCAGATCACAACAGTTTAATTATCATCGCTGCAGTTGGATTGGCCAGGTTATTCTTTCCTGCTGAAGCCAAGGTTGCCATGCAAATCGCACAAGCAGACACCACAGAAGAATTCGGAGGAATTATTCCAACAAGTACTGCTGGTAAACTGAGGGAAGTTGATCTAAATGAGACACCAATAACACAAAACGAAAGGCTCCGTTCAAGGGTGGATGCACTGATGAAAACAGGTGACATTTTAAGCATTGAACCTTGTCAATATACTAGGACAGCTCGAGTGCCATCACCCATAATTTTTTTTCTAATACAGCCACACGTTCTGCATTTACCAAAAAGATTATCCGTAGTATTGTGTATTGTTATGTTGAGAACATGTACTATTGATTGCTAGGTTTTAGAACTTGTAAACTTAACTCAGTGCATTGCATTAAGAATGGTATTTGTGACTTTCAGTAACTGGTATTAGTTCCTATTGAAATCATGTGGTTATTTTGGTTAAAAGCTCTGCTCGGGTATTTGACATCTGCCTGTGATGCTTGCAGTTGAGCTTGGCCGTCGGTATTTCCCCAACTGCTCCCAGGTGCTGGACAAATTTCTGGAAGACGACCTGCCGGACGGCCTGGACAAGTTCTTCCACCAGATGGGCGCCCCCGACGAGCCGGACGGCCTGGACAAGTTCTTCCACCAGAAGGGCGCCCCCGAGGAGCAGCAGGTGAAGAGGATGCGCTTCAGCGAGCTCAAGGAGGACGTGCGGAAAGCGTTCAGCAAGGACAAGGCAAGGCCGACAGCAACATGATCTCGGGCCTGTCCTCGTCGTAGTCGTGCTCGCCGCCCCAGAATGTCGCCAAGAAGTGACAAGTTTTGTGGTGCCGTTGTAGTTCATGGACACCGTAGGCGCCGATGATAGATACTCCTATAGTACTATATCTGTATGTATAGTGCTTACCATGGTGTAATCGTGACAGTAAAACTATAGCAGCAGCAGCACTCACGTTGTCTTGCTTCGGATGACTGTACCTGCGCAGCTAATTGCTCGTTTACCATGGGAGCTTTAAACGGTGGATACCGAGGCTGTAGATCATGGATCTTCAAGTTTAAATTACTCGTATGACTTCGCCATCATTGGTTTGGATTGCCCACGGTGCAGCTACAAGTATCATGTCATCATGGGTTCGAATCGTCCACACGAGTTGGGAGTGTGCCCGTGAGCACGTGTTGATTCGCCCTGCAACCCGGTTGGTCGGTCGTGGGTACTCGTGCG
>BCLG01004508.1:20753-30913 GCA_001602295.1 Zoysia matrella
TGGCCTAGCCCAGCCCCCCCCCCCCACATCTGATCTGAACCATTAATTTGAAATGGACGGCTGACAGTGCTCTTTTGACGAACAAATCTGTGTCACTCCTCGAAAAACTTAATCCCCATCCCCACACCCGCCCCTCACTTCCAAAACCAAATTGAGCTGATGCGTCGATGCAGCAAGCAGCAGGCACAGGGCATGGTGGTGGAGGCGAACGGCGAGCATCATCGGCAGCAACGGCGGAGGTGGATGATGCCTGTCAGCGGCGGCGGACGCGCGCGTCGGTGGGCACAGCATGTGGCGGCACCTACAGCCACAACGTGCGGCCTGACGCGGCGCTGCAGCGGGCGTGGTGGTGCTGGTGGGCGCAGAACATGGGGTTGGCGTGGCGGCGGTCGTATCTTAGCTGACAGCCGGCTGAGGAGTTGTACACACTACATAGTTCACCTGTCGGCGCAACTTGTCGATGAAGCTGTTCATTGTTGAATGGGGATCTGACAATGAAAATCTCAAGTTGGCAGAAAAGCCATCACCAAATGAGACTTTTATAGGAGTAAAGAAAAATCAGGATGCAGTGACCGAGGTACCTATGAGATATAAGTAGATTATAAAATAGAGCAAAACAATTATGTACCATCCATTTATATTTATCTCAAAATTTAAATTATTCATTTAAATATTTTTAAAAACTATATTCACTAATTATTAATTAATATATCATTCAATTTGAGAAATAATTAGTAAATTTTAACAATGATAATAATTAGAGACACATCATCGGATTTATTAATTTATCTTTTGCCTCTTTTAGCGGTATGCACACGGTGAAAATCTGGAACTAATTTTTCATTGGAAAAAAAAGATCTTTTGCATTTTCTTCCTTTTCTCCCCAACGTGGACGGGGCGGCCTCGTCAGCGTGGTTGATGTGGCCCGTGGGCTCGGCGCCGGCCCACGCACTCGCTTCCGGAACCGCCGGTTGTCGGTCCAACGGCCGCGTGTGAACCTTCGGACTCCACCGCCTTCTCCAGGGTCCTGGACTCCTGGCAGTCGCACGGCAGACAGCGTCGCCTAAACCCTAGACTGTCCCCGTCCTCCGGCTTCTCGCCACCGCGTAATGGCGGCGGCCCCGCCGGAGCCTGGCTTCTCACAGGATACCCAGGCAGCCTCCTCCTCCGCAGTTGCCGCTGCCGGCGTAGGCGGCCCCAACCCATGCTGCGCCAAGGTAAGCGGACCTCGTTCTGCTCTAACAATAACGCCATTCTGTTTCTGTCTTGAGCGTGTTTCGGTTCCTGATGCGACCTGTTGTTCTTTATTTCATTTTTTTTGGGGGTCTCCGCAGCTATGGAAGAAATACCAGAAGGTGGAGCACAGCAGGAATTTGCTGCGGGAGGCCGTGAGACTCCTGGAGATCGAGAGCAAAAAGCTGCGGGAGGAGAACTCGGAGCTCAGCAAAGGTATGATCTCTCTTCTTACTAATTAATTGCTTTCGTTTATTTTTTCTGCATTTTAGTGTAACCAGAAATAGAAAGAAAAATCATCTGGAGTATCCAGGGACGATGCACATGCGTACTTGGCATGTTTCATCTGTTAATGCTTATGGAGGACATTTTGTTTGGTTAAACATTTGATTGTTGTGATGTGCGCGTAAAGGTAAATGGTCTGGCCATAGCATTTCACTTGTAGGCTTAGCGACGCACAGTATCTTACCTTCATGGATCTGTCCTGTTAGAGCAAACCTTTTTCCTTTTGAAACTACCACCATGAAGAATCTAATGTTCTAAATTCTAATCTCATAGCATGCTAGCATGATGCTAGCAGGACTATAACAGAAGGTGCCTGTCACAGAGAAGATGTCTCTTTGAAGTATGTCTTATTTCCCTTCAATGTTTCTTGTATTTGTTAACCTTAAATATAAGCACCTTACTCTTAAAAACAGGTAACATTGATGCCATCCACCCAAAGATTATGTTATTCCTGAAGAATAGTTACATGTGTCCCTGCACCTTCAAACTGTTTCTAAAGGGTATAATGTTTTAGTACCTCTGCCTTTTGTTTTAAACAGTGTGCAAGGAGGAACGTCTCCGAGGTGATTCAGCAGAGGCAGCTCGTGAAATTGAGTCTGATGCCAGAGAGCTGCTAGAGAAGGAGATAATTGAATTGAAGACGCAGAACTCATCTCTTCAGCAGACACAAAATATATGCAAAAATGATAATGAACTTCTTCGAATTTCAGAATTAGAAGAAGAAAATAGGAGGCTCAAACAGGTTTTAGGAGAAGAAAGAAAACAGATCACTTCTGAGAAGAAAATTGTTGATGAAGAAAAGAGCAAGATTCTAGAAATGAAAAGGACATTGAGGTCAGAAACACAGAAGTCCGAAGAGTATAGAAGGGTAGCTGATACAGAAAGAAAAGTAGCCAGTGATTGGAAAGTTTCATGTGAAAGGTTGAGGAGTGAAATAAATGAAGTCAGAGCACAGTTGGCTGCTCAAATTCAGAAGACTGAGGACGCGCTTAAAAATGTTGAAGCAGAGAAGCTGAAGCTATCCAGAGAAAAGAAACGTGCTGATTCAGAGAAATCATTAGCTGAAAAGAACAAAGTACTAATCGAAGTTGAGAGGAAAAAAGTAATAGAAGAGAAGAAACATGCCGAGAATTTGTCTGCAAAGTTAGAGGAGCAGAAGAAACTTAATGAGGATTTGCGAACTAGCATTCAAGTTGAAAGAAAGAATGTTGTAGAAGAGAAAAAACGAGCAGACACTTTGTTGCAAAAGCTGCAAGAGGAGCGAAAACGGAATGAGAGCTTGCAGAGAAAGCCAAATGAACTTGGTACCATCAGAGATGTAGTTTCATCTGGCAAACATGGGCGGCAGCTTGTTGATAGAGCTTCTGAAAGTGCAAATGTAAAGCTTCTCAAAGAAAAGCTCAAGCTGAAGAAAGAGCAACTAAAGCATGCAAAAAATGTCTCAAAGCTAGATAAAGCAAAAAATGCTATGGTAAGAAGAGAGTTTCAGCGCATTAAACAAGACTGGATGCAGCTGCTGAGCCGATTTAACATGCTTGATGATCATCTTGCCGGTGGTATTGAAGGTATTCATGCCTTGACAGAGGTCTGTATCCTAGATGCTATTTATTACAATCATCACCTCTATTTTATGAATTTAACTTTTAGGTGAGATAGGAACATGCTTAGGAGTATCCTGATAGTAGCTAATAATATGTATTCTGGATTTTCACCATGCACTCTTTTAACACAAACAAAAAGTATTCAATGTGTTAGTGGAGATTGGGAACATCAGGGGCACTCATTTCATTATGTTGTGCTAATCATGCTAATTATATATGATCCATAAAATGCTAAACTTGGTTTCCTCTATAGTAGCTTAAGATAGAGGAGCTGATACATATATGCAATTCACGAAGTATGATTGTACTGGGTATGACCAATATGATTGAATCTGGCTGCTGATTTTTGTATTCTTTAGATTTTTTTTTGATATGTTTTCGGCATGTCCGTATATATTGACATGATTATCTGCATTTTCATATTTGCAGTTGAAGCAGCATCCAGAGATGCATGGCTTTGAACAGAGGCTGCTTCCTAGTGATCCAGTTACTGCCCCATATCTTGGGTTGCAGGCTGGGATGGTTCCGTTTGGCTCTTCTATTCCAAGAGAGTACAGCTCGTATCAGTTACCCAGAGAAAGCTGCACAAGACCAGTCTCAGGTACTAGTTCTGAACTAGGGCCTCCTCTCGGTAGCTCTTTCAGAACAAAGTCAAAAAGTCGCAACAGATCATCATTTCCCACATCCATATCTGATGAAAAATTCATGGGCTCACAGGGTAAGGATAGCCTACTTGTGTCCTCGTCAGCAGATATCAGAGAAAAACAGCATTTGATTCCCCTTAAAGAAAGCGATGACATGGCGAGGCAAGATGATGGAGCATTGGTTCAAGAAGCATTGAAGTCATCTTTATCTTGTGGTACAGAAGTTACAGATAGAACACTTGCTGGTGCTAAGAAGAGAAAAAGGGTCAAACAGTCGCTAGAGTCTAGTGCTTTCGCTTCCTCTAAACATGATTTTCTGCATTTAAAATCGAAGACGCCTGCTGCCACTTCGAAAGACTTTTTAGGATATAAGGATGATCTTTCAGTTCTGCAGCATGGAAATAATGTCATGCCATGTGTGATTGAAGGGGACATGGAAAATCATAGGAAGAAGTATCTTGCCGTTGGGGATAATGTTGCATCCTTTGGTTGCCCTGCTAAAGTGCCTCCTGGAGGAAATGCTTGTAAAGGTAGCAGAATTTCTTCATTGCTCTCGTTTGAGGAAAAGATCGGTGGAAACTTCTTGAAGTTGCTCAGTTTAGACAATGATGTGGATGAGGAAAAGTACAGACGGGCAATGGATAAACCTTTGTCACCTAACCTGCCCATTATTCGACCCCGGCAAACTAAAGTTCATACATGTGAAGAGCCTCGCAATTTTTGTGATGAAACTAATAATGGTAGTCCTGCCTCAGGATCTAATGCTATTAATTTCAAGAAGAGCACCAAAATATTGGAAGTTAGAGGACCTGCAGTTCAGAAAGTGATCCAAAATGATATGCAGCTTGATCCACCTAATAGAATGGAGTGTCGTAAAAGTTCAAAACTTTTTAATGCAAAAAACAAATCTGATGCAGCAGTGAATGTTTCTTGTAATGCTGAATTCGCTGGTGTAAAAACTGATACCTCATTGGGTCGCCCTTTACTTGAGGATAATGTCCAAAATACTATAGCATCTTCTGTTGTGGTGTCAGCCACTACAACTGCATCATTGTTCGCACAAAGTGGCTGCAGTAATAATTCCAATCCCATTTTGCAACCGTGCAAGGACGTGTCTAACAAAAACAGCTCACATCAAATTTGTGATAGATCACCAGATGCTGGACAACAAACTATTCTGGTAACAAGTGAAACAGAAGGGACCAAGCTTGGTTTGGACTCAAGTAATATCCTTGGGTATCATTGTGAATACCAAAAGACTCCAGTGCACTTAATCGGATTTATGAGAATGAAAAGGAGCAGCATAGAAACCATATTTCGATATTGGGAGAAACTTATTTCTGAAGTACGTAAGGTTTCTAAGGAAGCTTCTATTGACACTCCATTACTTGAAAGAGTTTCAACTGAACAGTTACTACATATAGAGTAAGTTTGCTTGAAGGCTTGAACTGTCTCTTATCTATAATCTATATCACAATCTGTCATGAAACTAAATGCTCTGCTTTGTTTACAGCGAGAAGATTTCCCTCATCTTTTCCATTTTGTTGTGGGGGATTAGATTCACTGCAGAACCTTTTGCGGATGGAAATTATTCCTTGTCAGCTTTTTCCTTGAGTGGTATGGTTTCTAAAGCTTTTTCATCAGATTATAAATTATAATTACTCTGTTTATGTTCATTCAGCTTAGATTTAAACACAACATTTTGTCCAAAACAATTTTGCTTTCCTTGTTTAGCTACTTCTTTCGTTATTGCTACATGTATATATGAAGTTATACTTTATTAGTTTGATTTGCTACTCTGCATGTACTGTGGAATTCAATTTTCCCCCATTGCTTTTTATCATAAGGACTACCTATGTTTGTCCCTAGTATTAATGTCACCACTAACTTTATATGCCAAAATTGTCTTCTGATTGTTTTATTTTAATAAATTACTTCCTTACAGTGAAGTCTTATATGGAAACAAGATGGGCTTTTCTGCAAAGGGATGAGCTGAATGTTCTTGTCTCCTTAATTGAGGATTTCCTCATGTACAAAGAAGTTGTGGTGTGTGAAAAAATGGGACAGAAGGTTTCTGATGCAAACATGTACCATAATGTAGATGGTGAAGCTGATACACTGTTATACACGAAGCCAGCGACAATTGACCAACTTATCTCTGCCTGCATTCTGTTGGGTTCAATTTGTGCGGAAGTTGACAGAGTGGATATTGTTTTAGAGGTTTCTTACAAAATTGTTCACATGGGTAAAAGTAATCTTTCATGGACTTTGTTGGCTCTCCATGTCTTTAACTCAGTATGTGGTGATAAGTATCTCTTTCCAAAGAGTGGCAGCTTTCTTGTAACAGCTATACGATTGGTTGTCCAGCTTCTTGAGGGAAAAGATGCTTCTCTGTGCCCCTTGTCATCATATATCCAGAGAACTATCCCAACATTACCCTCCTGTGAACATTGCCCGTTTAATGTGGATACAGTTTCCGTGGAAGGTTTTATCTCTTCTTTACTGTATGAGCTTGATTTGTGTTCTCAGCTGTGGAAAAATCAAAGCAACTCAACTGAGACTATTGCAAGGTGCAGCACTCATTTGGGATCAAGTGGACTGGAGACCAACTGTTCTGAACCTTGCAGTATCTTCAAGCAAGGAAAGCTTGCTGAGGATAGTTCTGGGAGGATTGACCTGTGCTACTTCACGGAGCTAATTTCTTTGCTTGAACTTTTTGCGATCTATATGGTATGAGCAGCTTTGGGATTATTTCAGTTCTTGATAGCTTCATTTTTCCAGTGTCAACACGTATACAATATAGACCAGCAGGCATCCATTTTAATGTCTAGATTAGCTGTTTAGGATTCTATTAAGCTAAGCCGTTAATTCAAATTAACCATTAGAAATATCAACATCCATGCCTACTGTTTCCTTGTCAATCCAGAATCCTTTGACATTTGTGTTGGTGGTCGAGAGGTGTGTTTTTTTAGGGGTGGAATATTGCTTAACATAGTTAGGAATACCCGCTGAATCTTACCATCATCCCTGTTCACTGTTTCTTTTAATAACCCAGAATCAAGAATCCTTTGACAATTGAGAATTGCTGTTTTAAGGGGTTTTAGAGATGTAACATTCTTGACTCAAAGTAGTTTATATTATCACGTTAAATTTTGTTCTGATATTTATGGTCCAACTTTTTATATAACTCTGTATTGATTCTTTTTTTTGGTTCAATTTTAGAGCTGCGATTGGACATACAACAATATTGCTGTCCATCTTCTGAAGATTTTGGAATCGTGCACATGTGAGGACTATGCAGCTGCCTTGTTAGTACTTATTGGCCAACTTGGAAGGTTTGCCTTTTTCGCCCTTACCCTCTTAAAAATAGATTATCAGATTCAGGGTACAGGATAGCTCTTGGTTGCCCTACGCCGTATCCACTGTACAGGCTGGTTTAAAAGTCGCACATATTTTAGCTATTGTGTCCTTTAAAATCTCCCCCAGTGGTTAAAGTTGGTTCTCACTGACCCAAGATTGCAGTTCTTTTAAATTGCATGGTTTCACTCCATCTGATATGGGTTTTAAAAGTGTGATTAAATAACAAATAAAAACAAGTGCCTAATTTCTGTGGCAGTGGTATCCTTGGAAATTTCCTCTCAAATCATTAATATGGCTCATGCTGATTTTTTTTTGGCACTAGTCAGGTTTTGTATGTTTGGAACAAAGGTAGAAGTATAGAATATTACAGCATCTAGATGCATTCTCCATAACTGTCTTTTTTGGACAAAATGATTTTCTGTTGAATTTCTAGCCTTTAATTGTCCATGGTAGAACAAAAAATGAACACCTAGCCCAGGGTTCGAGTTACCGGTTTAGCTGTGAAAACCGCTCCCAACCGGTTTGACCGGTTATCGTGAAAACCGGAAAAACAGTTGCAGTAAACCATAAAATCTGGACAGATGCGAAAGTCAAATTTTGGAGCGAAAACTGCTCAGTTTTTCCTGTTTTGAATTTTTGCATTTGAAATCAAATCGGTTTGACCGGTTTACTGCTTGGTTTTCCGGGTTTATTGACCGGTTTTCGGTTTTTTTTTTGAAAATTTTAAACCGAAAACCGGTCGTCCAGTAAAACTGGACCGGGCTGGTTTCACTGAAAACCGCGAAAACTCATGAACCCTGTGCCTCTCTGGTATGACTGGAGGTGATTTTTTCCTTAAGGATCAAGCACGCATTCATGAAGGTGGTTGTAGGTCTGATATGTATCTTCATGGACACCCCAAGATTTGTTTGCTGTATTCTAAATTTATTCCTTAAATTTCTTCTTGATATAATGAAGCTCAGCACTCCTGCATTTTTTGAGAGAAAAAATATTCCTGAAATATGATATGATTGATTTGCTTTACTGGCCTTTTTTGACAATTATCATTCTGTTTTATAGGTTCTTCATTGATGATGTTGGTTATGAGCAGACAGCAGTTAGTGAGTTGAGGAACAAATTATTGTCGCTAATGGGGACAAGTTTTACGAAATCAAGGAGTATACCTGTTCAGTTTTCTGCCATTGGTGCATTGCTTGTCCTCCTTCCACTGCCATTTGACAAAGTTATTGCTACAGAAAGCAGACCACTATCAGGTCCCTTTGGTTTGCAAGCAAGTCAGATTTCTGATTGGTTTTTTCAGTTAAGCAAGGAGCACCAATCTCTAGCTCGTTCTTTTTTTAGCTGAGAGATGTTTTGTGGTTGTATGCATGGTTTGGCCTTCCCTGGGACCCTCCAGAAACGCCTTGACATTTTGATCTGTCCATCGCAGGCATATTCATGGTCTTGCAACATGATGTTTGATGACTCCATCCGTCCATCGCAAGGTATTAGAGGAGATTGTTTGTTCTCGTCTTAGACGATGCTGAAAATGTCTGTAGGTCATGATTTGTTGTCCACATCATGTTGTCATAACATTTCCACAAAAGGAGCCAAGGAGCATTTGGAGATACTATAGACAAATGCAGAACCCGGGAATGTTGAGTTTGGACCCAAGAACTGTATTTTTCCGTGGAAATCTGAATCAAACACAATGTCAAAAGTGAGCACGGCGGAGATTGGTGAATCAAGGACCTGACTGGTCAGAGGTGCTAGACTTCGTAATAGCATCAACTGGCAAGCATCTGTGCTATGTTTCTGATCTGAATATGAATATCTGATGAATCTGAAGAGGCTGCAAGATCACATCCAACGATTGAATTGAGCTGAGAATATATTATGACTGACAATATATTTTCAAGAAGTTTTGATTCATATTGCTTATGCTAGCATAATAGGCTAGATTTCTTTTTGGCACAAGGTGATCCAAAATTTTATGATGACACCTAGCCTGTCAGAGGTGTTTTGCCCATGTACTAGGCCTGTAACACGTACCTTTCGGCCTGTAACACGTACCTTTCATAGACACGAAGGCAATTAATTTCGTCTAAGACTTAGTAATACCATATCCACAAGCTACATGATTCAAATTAGTGCTCTCACTACTTTTAAAAGAAAAAAAACGACAATTTCTTTAAAGTGTACAGATTGTTGTTCCGCTGAATAACAATAAGGTATTTTACGTCAAATAAAAACCATTGGGATATTATCAAAGCTGTATTGGCTTTCTCTAGTGATAAGGTCTGAGGTTTGTGGAAGATGAAATTGATGTAATACAAGCGAGAGGGTACTTGCTGATGTCTTTATGAGTTTGGGGAGACGTAAGAATGCTAATTTCTCCATCTTAAATTACTTGTCATCTTAGCATCTTTAATTTTTCCAATTTACTTATAATCATTGTGTTTTCATTTTTTTCTATTAACAATGAATATTTGTTTACTCTTCTTTAATTTTTGTGCATAGATCTAAAATGACAACTAAATTAGAATGGAGGGAGTAGTACTTGTCACAGTTATATGAAAACTGTTTATGTTTCTTTTTTTTCTTGCAAGAAATGCTGATTTTTGTGATGTTCATGAAAAGCAGGAGGTGGGCCTCATCTCGTGATGTTATTCATCCCCAGGTAAAAGTCGACCCGAGCAAAATAGGTTAGGCCGTGCTGATCCCAGAGCGCGCTACCCCTTCCCGCACCCATTCACTACTGGCGAAAGCAGGGCCAATTCAGCTGAGGTCACTGCTAAAGAGTACCATCCACAAAAGACCATCAATAAATAGAGCATCCAAAAAATAGCACGTCTAAACATTTAACTCATCGGTATTTGCCATGAGGCCCATGACCCTGGTATTATCTGTTTTTTTCTTTTTTCAAAATTCAAGAATATAGAATAAAGGATAATATTACCCTGTCAAGACAACAGACATGCGATCTTATTCTTACCTTGTATAAAAACAGTTTGGTTTCACTAAAAAAACTCAAAATATTTTTTAAAAAAATTAAAAT
>BCLG01004509.1:0-13183 GCA_001602295.1 Zoysia matrella
ATGAATTTTTTTATTGGAGTTATGTTTTTTACTTCTCTGATGTGAACTTAAGACAAGGCAAGTTTTTCCTTTTCCAATTATGTTCTTTATATTGCAATGTTTGTTTCTTTGCATATAATCTTTCTGGCGAAGGTTTTACATGGTACAATGCAAATTATTGATTGACATGATTTGATAACTAATAGTAAAATTTGTATAGGTCAAGAAAAAAGTTTCTGCCATGCATTGTACTATTAGCTAGAAATAATCGCTAATAGTACAGATAAAAACATTGCAAAACTTCACCTCAGGGCTAAACTATAATAACTATAACTGCTGAAACAGTACAGATAAAATGATTTCTGTCTATCTAGGTGAATTGTATTTCTCACTCTAAACTGTGGTATCATGGTCAATAAGAGTAGAGAATGATAAGGAAAAATCAGATGGGATTCTGGACGTCTCCACTTGAGATAATATTTGTAGTCATGCCAAAAAAATTTCAGACCAGCATTCTGCTCTCCATGAAAAGTTGTGGTTCACAGGAAAAGTTGTTCATTGGTTTCCAAAAATGAAATGATCAAAGAAGGAAAGTTCCTTCAGGGATTATGTATGGACATAACAACAGTTCTTGTTCAAGTTGACAGCATTGACCGTTGATGTTAATAATTAGGGGAATTTGTCCGTGGGATATGGTCCGCTTGTGTATTGGTTGTAGCCACTCCGTGTGAATCAATATTATTCGGAGGACACCACACAATTGTCAAATAGCCGGCTATAGCTTTCGCTATAGTCCGCTATAGCTGATTTTTGACAGTTTCGCTATTTATCTTTACAGTACAAATTAGCCGTTATAGCTCGTTATATCTCTCTATTAGCTTTTTATGGTACCATTCGCTAAATGACTTAGCCTGCTATTTTTTTCATGACTTTTTGTGCGGAACAAAGTGCAGAGAATATTTGATACGGGAAATGTCATCCCTACCCGGTTCAGGGGAGCCTTGAACTGGACCAACCGCCTCTTAACCCCTATGGCCGTCTTTAAACCAGACCATTCCTGAACCTTTCCGATTCTAGTTGAGGAACGGTTCTAGTCTCAGGGCAGGGATGTTATTTCTCGTGTGGAATATTCTCGTCGGTGTGTTACACACAAAAATAGAATTTTACGCTGTCATCAGAATAATACATTTTGAAAATTGTGGCCACAACCGATGCTCATATGGATAATGTCCTACAGATAAATTTCCCTATTAATTATAGATATGCAACACAACATTGACGCATTCTCCATCTCAGATTTTCAAGATATTTTCATGGGACTCGTATAATATCTTTTCATGGGGATGAACTTAGAGTTACTTGATGTGTAATGCTGGAGGAAGTTTTAAGGGTTAACTCAAAATATATACGTTCTAAAAGCTACGTGATACCAGTATGCGTTGTTCCGACTCATGGCAATTTTTCTTTGTCAGCAACTTGTGGCATTTGACCTGCAGCTTTATTAGCATAAATTATATTTGATCATCTATGCAATTACAATAAACTAAAATCGAATCTTTTAATACCAGGTGAAAAATCATACACCATCTTCCATCACGAGATATATAAACACAATTTATTAACCCTTTGTACGTATCTTTGTTGTGCAGATACTTCAAATATCTCGTGTGGTACTCCCTATATGCACGAGTTATGATAGTTCTGCCGCCACTCTTCCATGCTCTATTCTTGCACCAAATAAGTTTGCGTCTCTACCTCAACACTACAAGAAAAATATTTTTTAGTCATCAACATATTTGATCACTATATATGTAATATTAATCACTATAACTATTTTGTCACTCAAAACCTTGATCGCATTTTGGTCACTAAAACCTGCTCACTATATGTATATAAATAACCAATAATTAAACATGTTAGTCATTAAAACTAAATAGCAACTAGGAAACTTTTGATAACTAAATGAATTTATCAAACAATGAGAATATACCTTAGTCACAGAAAATGTATATTAAAAAAAAACTAAATTTTAGTCACTGTTTCTCAATTTTTAGTAACCAAATTACTTGATCACTAAAACTTGATGATTAAAGATTTATTTTCTTGCAGTGAAAGATAAAGCACGGTACTTTCAACCGTAGTTCATATGTTGACCACTAAAAAAAACTGAGCTAAAGACTGCAGAAAGCATAATTTTTTGTTCATTGAGTGGGTCACTGGATCAATAAAATCACCAGTCGTACAACTTCAGGATATTTATTAGCTAAACGATTAAGTTTATAGTAGGTAAGGATCTCTTGTCTAGGAGTGCTAAATTACCTTTGGAGACAGCCCCTAAAGTCTTCGAGGGCATCGACAGCTTACCTAACATCCACATATATAGAAATGTTTTTTTTTCTCAACCTAAACTTCATCGAATAGGTCTAGACATCATTATTCTAAACTCATGACGTATGATTCGGTATGACTTATGAGTAGTACATCATGTACTTTCTCCTTTTTCTTTGTGAAACGATGTAATTCGTCCTCCGTACACACATTACTTTAAAAAAACATTTATCCTGACACCTTTTAGGAAATGTAAACGGTTTTCAATTTTAAACCGCTTGTATTAAAAAAAAGTGGCCCAAAGATGGTGACTGCATACGAAAAAGCTTTTAATGCAGACAGTTGATATAATCTTCTACCTGCACAAATCATTTTATTTCTGCACACGCCGGTTTCTTATGGCAGCCGCTTTCACAATAATATTACTACAGGCGGAAGGCTAAAGAACCCCGCTAGGACTCTCTGAGCGTCCACGTCAGTGATCCGAGCTCCACTCATGCGGCCAATTACCCTTCGATCGGGTTGGAGAAACACAGCCGCAAGAAATCTTGGCCGTCCACGCCCTCCCACCAGCACACCAGACATATTTAAAACACGGTGCGCGAGACGAGGCAAGTTGAGAGAGAGAGAGAGCAGTGCGGGAGGCAAGGTGAGAGAGCAGTGTGGGACTCAGCGACGCCGGTGAGCCGCGGACTACGGCAGCGTGGCGCGGGTCTTCGCGCTGGCGCGCGCGTCGGTGTCGTCGCTGCAGCCGCTCTTGTGGGCGGTTTACTTATTTGGTTTAAACGGTAAAAACCGATCAAAACTGATTTAACGAAAATCGTAAAACAAAAAAACGATCGAAAACTGTTTAAAATTGAAAATTTAAAATTTAAAGAACTTCTTACAGTAACCCAATCGGTTAACCCGTCAGTTTTCGATTTTTGATTTTAAAATTTGAAACTATCGGTTTCATCGGTTTTCGGTATTTCGAATTTTTTTTAAATTTTCAATTTTTTAAACTTTTTTTAAAAAAATGGGTCTACGAAATGATTTCACCGAAAATTGCGAAAACCAACTGATTTTGAGCGGTTTTTGTAAACCTTGGTGAGCGCTGGCGCGCCGGGCGGAGCGGACGCGGTGCTGGCCCATGCCGCTGAAGGCGCTGTTGCTCGCGTACGGCCTGCTGCTGCGGTTTGACCTCGTGCTCCGGGCGGCGGCGGCGCGGGGGGCTTCCACGGCAGCGGCGCGGGAGATGATGGGGACTCCATGGCGACTGCGCGGAGGTCTCGACGGCGGCGGCGTTGTGCAGGGTCCCCGTGCTCCTCTACTCATTTCATTTTCCAGTCACACCTCCCTCGCACTCTCTCCTACACAGGCCCCGAGGCGGTCGTCGGTGGCGCGGGGCGTCGGCAGGCTTCGGCGCGGGTGCCTCGTCAGCGTCAACAGGGGCGGCGTGGGTGTCGGCCTGACTCCGTCGGCCTCGACAGGATCCACGGTGCTTTTGTCCTCCAGGTTTTTTCTGGCTCTGTGCGTGCTTGCGATGTGTTCGACGATATGTTCGTGTTGATTTTTTTTTTCATTTGGTTCTCGTGCTGCCGCTTTGTGGTATGGCTGCTGGCGACACAGATGAAGCGCGTGCGGGGGTACAGCTTCGACAACTACTAGCTTTTGTGTGCTTTGCAGACCATGGATATTGCAGGAGATTTGGGGCAATCAGTGTAATGTTTCGAGGTTATTCTTCGAGGAAGATTTTTGGGTTTGGAGAGGTGCAAGCATGTTCGCGGCACGGAGAGGCACGACAGAGCGAATGAGGCGTGGTGGCCGGGTGGAGCGGGGCAGATTTTTTTTCTAAAAATGATCTGTATAAGCGGTGTAAATACCAGCGATGTATTTTTCTATTCCGAAAATGATTTGTGTATACAGATCACTTAATAGTACCGTCTGCACTAATCCTATTAGTGTAGGCGATGGATTTAAAACAACCGCTTGCACTAATTTTATTAAGTGCTAGACTTAAAATAACCGTCTAGGCGGTTGACTTAAACGCATGTAGAAATCGTTACTTTTACGGACTTATTAATGTCAGCGAAAACCGAAACCGTTTGCAAAAACTACTTTAGATCCGTTTGTAAAAACCGTTTTTTAAGCAGTGACAGATATGCAAACTTGTTTCATCTGCCACCAAAGATCCTTGGTCAGATTCTTCTGTTTGAATTTTTTTTACATAGTACCTCCGTCCCATAATAAATGTCTTTCTAAACTATTAGATATTATTGTTTAACTATTTGTCTTATTAAAAAATTTGTGAAGATATTATTTATTTTATTGTAAAATATTTTCTTATTAGAAATACTTAAACGTTACTTATTTATTTTTATATTTACTTAATTTTGTGAATAAGATAAATTGTCAAGCATTGATTTCTAAAAGTATAAAACGTCACTTATTTTGGTAGTATGATTCAAGGTCAAGGTTATCTCTATTACAACTTATATAGCTATTTTTTATGCATTATATTTCCTGTGGGAAGTTCTGCTATTAATCCCAGTAGTTGCAAATCCGCTAGTAAGATGCCTTGAAACAGAAATAAATCTGTCAAAACCAATAAAAGTTTTGGTTAGTAGTTTTGATTTGTGCTCACTGATCAGGAGTAAAGTAACCCCAAAAAAAAATCTCTATTTTCTGAACAAAAAAGTAAATATTCAAACTACAAAGCTGTGCAGCTTTGTCTGCATAGGACAAACTAGCTAGCAAACTCTAGAGCACCAAAATCAGTCACAAGATTCGGTGACGGCATCCAATAATTATTCAGGGGCATAATCATTCGTTGAGATATTTTAGCTGCCAAACCCGGTAGCTATAGTAACAAAGGCACATGTGTCCATGGGGGCTTTAGTCATAGCCCCCGCCTCTGCATGCTTTGTTCTGGCTCTAGGCTTAGACAGACCATCCTTCCTCAGTGCTTCCTGCGCTTCAGATTATGAATTTGTACGACCTTTCTGGTTAACGAATGAAATGAAACAAGCTCCATCTCCCATCCATCAGAAAGTTCTATTTCCTCCAGCTCCCAACTCCGCTCCTCTCTCCGATGCCATGACTCTACCAGAAAACAGAATTTTCGTGGGGGTGAACCACCGTCATGAAAATTGCTAAAACCGTCACGCAACATTTTCATGTGCGGAAAATGCAATTTTTTTTTCTCGAACAGCGCAAGAGAACTGCGCGTCATTTCATTAATAGGAGAGTAAAACAATAGGCCGCAGGAGTGGAACTCCTCTTCAGGAAACACACAAAACACAAACAAAACATAAGAAAAAGTTTCCTCTTCAGGAAACACACAAACCACAAACAAAACAAAAGAAAACGAAGCTAAGGAGGAACAACGACCAACTGGGACAACATCTCCTTAAGGCTCTTAGGTCCCGCTAGATACCAAACATGGCTTTCCTGGGAAATGTTCCAAGCCATTTTGACCAAACTTGGAGAAGCGCCGTCCGAGACACAGTCACATCTATGCTTCCATAATTCCCATGCAACTAAAGTCACCAAAGAATTGAAACCTTTTTTATGTTCCTTTGGAATTGTCTTGCTTGCCCACGACCACCAGCTTGAGAACTTAATGGAACTTGGCTGGGGGGCAACTGCTGAAAGGCCGACCATCTGTAGGACAGACCACCAAACCTGTTTTGCAAAGACACATGAAACCAGAATGAAATGAAGTTGATAGTTTCCTCAGCTTGGTCACAGAACAAGCAGGCAGCCTGGTGGTCCATTCCTCTTTTTGCTAAGCGATCTGCAGTCCCACAACTTTGGAGTTTGCAACCATAAAAAAAATCTGCAACACAACGGAGCCCCAAGTTTTCCAAATGCGTCTCCATGGTGCAAAACGAATAGCACCAGTGAAAAAGGACTCATAAGCTGATCTACTAGTGTAGACACCAGTGATTGAAAGCTTCCAGATATGCCGGTCTTCAATACCTTTCTGCAAAACCAGTCCATCAACTAAATGCCAAACTTGAAAGTATCCAGCTATGGCTTGAACCGAGAGAGGATTTTCGTGATGGTGGCCGACACGAAAAATAGGATATCGTCAGGTTTTGAACTACAGACTCGTGGGTGATCTGCGACGGGAAATCACGACAGGACATTTAGTCCTGTCAGTTTAAAACCGACAGGAAAATAGTCATTATCGTGACGGTATATCTACCTCACGAAAATAAATTTTCGCCCTCACAAAAATTTATTTTCGAGTCCGTACAAACCGCCACGAAAATTAGTGCGACCCACAGAAAAATGCACTTCAGGTTATGTTTTCCATTCACATAAATACATCCACATATATTAATCCAAATACCTCATGAGTGAGAATAATAATATCTAGAGACATTCGTTGAATTAGTTCTGGACATAAAAAACCATCGACGCCAGACGGCAGGCGAGGAGTGAGCTCCGCTCTGAATCCCGACGGAGACGCACCCACGACCGCTACTACCGGCGCGGCTCCCTCGACTCCAGAACCCACGGTGTTTGGATCGCTCATCCGGCACGCGAAATTCCCGCAGAGATTTCGCGCCCCGACCACCATCGGACACTACAACGGGGAGACGAACTCCGTCCACTGGCTCGAGGACTACCGCCTCGCCTGCAGAACCGGAAGAGCGGACGATCTGTTCGCCATCCAGTACTTGCCGCTCTTTCTCACCGACTCAGCCCGAGGGTGGCTCGAACACCTCCCCGAGGGCTGCATCCAAGACTGGAGCGACCTGTGCCGAATCTTCGTCAGCAATTTTCAAGGGACTTACACGCGCCCAGGTAACTCCTGGGACCTCAAAAATTGTAAGCAGGAGCCCGGCGAGTCGCTCCGGGATTACATCCAGCGCTTTTCACGGAAGCGCAACGAGCTCCCCAACGTCAGCGATGCCGACGTTATCAACGCCTTCACCTGCAGCACGACGTCTAAGGCGCTCGTCCACAAGTGGGGCCGAAGGAAACCTCGGACGGCCCGAGACCTTCTCGACATCACCACAACCTTCGCCACCGGAGAAGAGGCCGTGCAGGCCAACTTCGAACGAGGTCGGGCGAAGCACGAGAGGTCGGGAGCCGATCGTCGGGGGGACCACCCCTTTGACCGGCCCGCTGACCGCCGCAACGAGCGAGGTGGCGGCAGCTCGAGCCGCAAGAAGGGCAAGGGTCGACGCCACGATGACGACTTTGAGGCCGCCGCCGACCGGCCCGCCCGACCCCGAACCAAGAAGCCGACTAACCACGATGGCCACTTCGAAAAGATGCTCGACCGGCCCTGTCCCAACCACTCCGTGCGGTCAAGCACACCCTCCGTAATTGCCACCTGGCAAGGAGGTTCTTCAGGAGCGGATTTCAGTCTGACTCATCGACGGCCAAGCTCGACCCCCAGGCCAAGGGGGCCGAGGAAGACGCCGGCGCAGCCTTCCCCGAGCCGCAGGACTGCCTCGTGATCTTTGGCGGCCCCGCAGCCTACTGCGAATCCCACGGCCGCCTGAAGAGAACCTGGCGCGAGGTCAACGCCGCCGACCCCGCTACCTCAAGTGGTCCGAGGCACTGATCACCTTCGGTCGAGCTGATCATCTGGATCACGTCCCGTAGCCCGGGCGCCTCCCGCTGGTGCTCGACCTCATCGTCGGCTCTGTGCGCCTATCGAAGGTGTTCATGGACGGAGGAAGTGCCCTCAACATCCTCTATGCCGATGCCTTCCGGGCGATGAAGCTGACGGAGGCTGACCTTCGCCCAACCCACGCTCCGTTTCACGGAGTCGTCCTCGAGGGCTACGCAACGCCCCTCGGACAGATCACGCTCCCAGTCACGTTCAGTGACTGGAGCAATTTTCGGACCGAGTCGCTCACCTTCGAGGTGGTCGACTTCACCGGCGCCTACCACGCCATCTTGGGCCGGCCCTGCTACGCGAAGTTCATGGCTATCTCTAACTATGTCTACCTGAAGCTGAAGATGCCCAGACCGAAAGGCATCATCACGGTCTCGTCGCGCTTCCAACACGCTCTAGCGTGTGACCAGGAAAGCTTCGAGCTGGCCGCCGCCAAATCGGGCTCAACCCAGCTGGGCGAGATCCGCAAAGCAAAGGGGTCGGACCTAACGCTCCACTCCAGGCCCGCATCGTCGACATCCTTCAAGCCCGCCGACGATTCCAAGGAGGTGGCTCTTGACCCCGCCAACCCCTCCCAGAAGGCTAGGGTCGGGACAACGCTCTCCAGCGAATAAGAAAGCGCGCTCGTCGACTTCCTCACCCGGAATCGGGACGCCTTCGCCTGGGCACCATCGGACATGCCCAGCATCCCGAGAGAAGTCGTCGAGCACTCCCTCGACATCATCGCGGGCTCTCGGCCCGTCAAGTAGCAACTCCGGCGTTTCGACGACGAGAAGCGCCGAGCCATTGGGGAAGAATTGACGAAGCTCTTAGATGCTAAGTTTATTCAAAAGGTCTACCACCCCGAGTGGTTAGCCAACCCTGTAATGGTGAAAAAGAAGATCGGACAATGGAGAATGTGCGTTGACTACACGAGTCTCAACAAGGCCTGCCCGAAGGACTCCTTCCCTCTCCCGTGCATTGATCAAGTGGTGGACTCAACCACCGGGTGCGAAACCCTGAGTTTCCTCGACGCATACTCTGGGTATCCCCAGATTTCTATGCGCGAGTCCGACCGGTCGGCCACGTCCTTCATCACGCCCTTCGGATCCTTCTGCTACGTCACGATGCCATTCGGGCTCAAGAACGTCGGCGTCACGTACCAGTGCTGCATGCAGAAGTGCTTCCACGACCAGCTGGGTCAGAATATAGAGGTCTACGTCGACGACATCGTCATCAAGACTCGGCAGACCTCCGACCTCGTCCAGGATCTGGAGGAGACGTTCGCGAACCTCCGACGCTATCGAATCAAGCTGAACCCCGAAAAATACGTTTTTGAGGTCCCCTCGGGCAAGCTGCTCGGCTTCGTCATCTTCGAGCGAGGGATTGAAGCAAACCCCGAGAAGATCTCCACGATCCTCAACCTCGGGCCCATCAGCAACGTCAAAGGCATTCAGAAGCTGACCGGATGCTTGACGGCCCTCAGCCACTTTATTTCAAGGCTCGACGAAAAGGCGATGCCCTTCTACCGGCTGCTACGAAAAGCAGAACGGTTCATCTGGACCACCGAGGCCCAGGAAGCCTTCGATCGGCTCAAGACCCTGCTCTCATCGCCGTCGATCCTCACGTCCCCGACCCTAGGAGAGACCCTTCTCCTCTATATCGCGGCGACCTCGAAAGTCGTTAGCACTGTCCTCGTCGTCGAGCGAAGCGAGGAGGGTCAGGCTCTGTCTGTTCAGCGGCCTGTCTACTTCGTCAGTGAGGTGTTGGCCGACGCCAAGACTCGGTACACCCAGGTGGAGAAGCTGATCTACGCCGTCCCCATCACAAGCCGCAAGCTGCGACACTACTTCACGAGCCACTCCGTCCACGTCGTCACCAGCTTCCCGCTCGGAGAGATCGTCGGTGACAAAGACACGGTCGGGCGCATCGTCACGTGGGCCATGAAACTCTTGGGGCTCGACGTCGCTTTAGTCCCTCGGCTGGCCATCAAGTCCTAGGCCCTGGCCGACTTCATCGTCGAATGGACCGAGGCTCAGGAACCGCCAGCCCCCGACAGCGTCAAATACTAGAGGATGTACTTCGACAGCTCCTGCATGCTCAAAGGCGCGGGGGCTCGGGTCGTCCTGATCTCTCCGAAGGGAGACAAGTTCCGCTACGTGTTGTAGTTGCAGTTTCGCGCCTCCAATAACGCGACCGAGTACGAGGCTCTCCTCCACGGCCTACGAATGACCACCACCCTCGACGTTCAGCGCCTCTACGTCAAGGGCAACTCCGAGCTGATCGTCAGTCAAGTCATGAAAACTTCCAGCTGCCGAGACCCAAAGATGGAAGCCTACTGTCAAGAGGTTCGCAAGCTCGAAGACAAGTTCGATGGACTCGAACTCCATCACGTTCTACGTCGGGACAATGAAGCCACCGACGCCCTCGCCAAGATGGGCTCGGAGCGTGAGCCGGTCCCCGATGGCGTCTTCCTCGAAGTCCTCACCAAATCCTCCATCAGGGTCGCGGAAGGGCTGCCCGTCGAGAGATCGAGCGGCGAGCCGACCCCAGGACCAGGGGCAGAGATCATGGCTCTCACCCCCGACTGGTCCCACGATATCTTCATTTACCTTCAGGACGGCACTCTCTCGGCTGACGCCAACGGAGCCAAAAAGATCATGCGACAGGCCAAGGCCTACGTCATCTCGGACGGTAAGCTCTATAAGCAAAGCACGAGTGGTATACTACAGCGTTGCATCCCTCAGGAGCAGGGCATGCACCTGCTCGACGACATCCACTCAGGCATTTGTGGTCATCATGCCGGACCCAGAACCCTCGTCGGCAAAGCCTTTCGACAAGGCTTCTACAAGCCGACGCCCAAAAGCTCGTCTGAGCTTGCCAAGGCTGCCAGTTCTATGCCCGGCAGACGCACCTGCCGGCCCAGGAGCTTTAGACGATCCCGATCGCCTGGCCCTTCGCTGTCTGGGGACTCGACATCTTCGGGTCATTCAAGAGGGCACCCGGCGGTTTCAACCATCTATTCGTCGCCATCGACAAGTTCACCAAGTGGATTGAGGCCGAGCCGGTGCGCGGTCGGGTTCATCCGTAACATCATCTGCCGGTTTGGGGTCCCGAACACCATAATCACCGACAACGACGCGCAGTTCACCGGTCGGCAATTCCGGGAATTTTGGGACGAGTATCACATTCGTCTGAACTTCGCCTTCGTGGCGCACCCAAGGACGAATGGATAGGTCGAACGGGCCAACGAGATGATACTCAAGGCCTAAAGCCACGGATTTACGATTCCGTCAAGCAGGCAGCTGGACGATGGGTGAGCGAACTCCCGTCGGTCCTCTGGGGTCTGCGAACGACCCCCAACAGAACCACCGGGTTCACGCCGTTCTTCATGACGTTCAGAGCAGAAGCGATACTGTCGACCGATCTCGACTACGACTCTCCACGAGTCCGAGGCTACGACGAGGAAAGATTGCAGGTCGCGCTGCAAGACAGCCTCGAGCAGCTGCAAGAGGCGCGCGAAGTCGCTCTCCTGCGCTCCGCCAAGTACTAGCAAAGTCTACGACGATTGCACGCTCGACGCGTCAGAGGTCGGGCGCTAAACGTAGGAGACATTGTGCTGAGAAGGGTGTAAACGAAGGCCGACCAGCACAAGCTGTCGCCCCCCTGGGAGGGACCCTTTGTAATCAAGCACGTCCTAACGCCCGGTGCTTACAAACTAGCAACCGAGGACGATCGAGAACTCGCGAACGCATGGAACATCGAGAACCTCCGACGGTTCTACACTTAATAAAAACAGCTAAGTTCTCGCAACTTTACTACCGTTTCTCGTTTTAGGCTGCGAGCCGTGGCCGTCTCGGCCACACTCCGCACCCGAGGGCTACTTACCTCCCCCCCCTCTCGAGCGCCGTAACGTTCGACCTCGTTCATCGTTTTTATCGATTTTCTGCGCCGGGACGCCGCTCCCCGTTAACTCGTTGAGTCTTTTCGCCTTTTTTTCCTCGAGGTCAGATCCACGACCTACGTCGAAATCGCGGGTGACCCTCAAACGACAAACTTCACGCGCGTTTTTCGTTCGAAGCCTTCCCGTGACTATACTATCTGCGAATCGAGAGCCGATGACGCTCTACGGTTGTATCGGGCCCGACACCCGACCTTACGAGCTATACTCGGCCCATTCGTTTGATTGACGTCGAAGGGATTGCGAGAAACAGTCGCAACAAGCGAAGGGGGGTCGAAAATTCACATTCAAACTCGCAAGTTTTTCGAATGATATTCTTTATTAATACGATGGCACTTCTTACATATTCGGACCTATACAAAGGGAAACGGGCCGAATCGCTCGAGTAGGTAGTCCTCCGTCTTGAAGTCGGCGACGGCCTTCGCCCTCGGCTCCTGCGTCTCCACCGAGATCGCGTCCAGCTACTCGTTCGAGTAGCCCGACGCGAAGCCCTCGACGACCCTGCCGAGATCTGCATTCGGATAATGGGAGCGGACCAGGGCTAAGGCTGTCGAGGACCCGTCCTCCAGCGCCCTCATCACGACGGCGGAGACGACCTCCGGGAGCTACTGCAGAGCGTGCGCGACGACCCCCGTCGGGACGGAGTCCGGCACTCCAAAGTACAACTTTCCAACGAGGTTCAGACCCACCGACCTCAGGGTCTGAACCTCGCCCGCCAATCCTGCATTCCAAACTGTCAGCAGAGAACCGAAGACAGCTAGAGCGAATAGGGAGGGGCCGACCCTTACCGTCCCGCTCTTTTTCGGCGGCCTCGACGGCCTGCCCCGCCCGGTCGAGGCTCTTCCAAAGGCGCTTGTTTCGGATTTGGACTGCCGAGAGCTCCTCCTGGACCTTAGTAGCCTCTTCGCGCGTTTGGCCGAGGTCCGTCGTCGCCTGCTCAACCTCGGACTGGAGCACCACCCGCTCCGACTTCAGAAGGTCGACCTGCTCGAAGGCACGGTCGCGCTCTTCCTTCGCCATGCGGAGCATCTGCTCCAGGGTCAAGTGGGCCCCCTCGGCGTGCTGGTGGAGGAGCCCGAGGCGCCGCATCTCGATCTCATGCTCCGCTGCTTGGCGACGAAGGCCTGCAACAGCACGAGTCAGAACCAGACCCGAAGGGTCGGAAGGACACACAACGACTTATCGACGACCGTGCGGTTGGCCTGCTCGAGGGCCGCCGCGGTCCGGGTGGCCCGAGCCTCGGACGACGCCGCCTTGGCGTGCGCCTTGTTCGCCTCCTCGAGGGCGACGCGAGCCGACTCCCGCGCAGCAAGGAG
>BCLG01004509.1:14039-31986 GCA_001602295.1 Zoysia matrella
CGCTCGTTGGCGCCTGAGGGCCGGCTCCCCGCGGCGCCCCGAGCGTCGTCGGACCCCTATTCACAAAGCAATTAGCCGACGAATGAGATACGAAGATAAAGCAGCGAAAGCCTTACCTCGCCGACCGACGCCAGATCCGGATGGTTGGACGGCGCGGAGTCTGGCCCCCCGACGGAGAGGCGACCGTGGGCGTGGCTTGAGCCGGCTTCACCGCGGCCACCTCAGCCGCACGAGGTGGGGAGTTCAAGGGACTCCCGGAGGAGACGGCCACCGCCTCCAAGGGGTCGGCCCTCGCACTCTTCGCGGTCGACCCCTGCTCCTGCTGCTCCTCGGAGGAGGAGCTCAAACCCTCAAAAGGGTCCAATTCTTCAGCGGCGGCGGCGGCAACCGCCTCCGCCAGAGCGGTCGAGCTCTGGCTCGCCGATGATCCGCCCTCGGCCCTCGAGCCGAAGGATGACCCCGCCGTTGACTTTGCGGGTGAGGCTGCGGGTCTCGCGCCACTGGACAAGTAGTCCAGGAACCCCACCCTTGCCTTCCGCTTCCTTCCGGTCCTCCTCGGCCTCGGAGCTGGGTTCGGCCCTCCGCTGGGTCAGCACCGCGGCGGAACTAGACGCGGCCGCCGGCGGACCCTGTAAGACATCGAGATTAGTCTCGCGCAACGACAAACCACTACGACCGAAATGAAAAACCCACGCTTACCAGCTGACGATGGTGCCTGTCAAGGGAACGTGGCCCCCGATCGAGGCCTCCCTCGGCGTCCTTGAAGACCGCCAAGGTCCGGGCGAGGACACCCTTGTCGGAGAGAGGTCGGCTGCGGACTTCGCAGATCACGTCGTACGGCCCCACGTACTCCTCGATGCTGTGCACTCGACGGCGCAGCAGCATGATTCGGTGACGCATGGCGACGCCGAAGACCGTCGTTCCGGTCAGCCCCTGCTCCCGGAGGCGCGAATCGCCTCCAGGTGAGGTCGAATCATCTCGACCTCGGCCGTCGAGAGCTTCGACTTCTAGGACTCCGTCGCTCGGGGCACCAAGTCTTCGAAAGGCGGCAGCTGAGGGTCGGCGTTGTCGATGTAGAACCACGACTTTCGCCAGCCCTTCAACGAGGTCTTCAGGTCGACCTCGATGTACTCCTGGGACTCCCGGGTCCGGAGCATGATGCTGACGCCGCCGACGCGTCTGTCGACCCCAGTCTCGTTCGACGTCTGGAGGCTGGCAAGAAAAAAAATACCTCCACAGTGAGAGGCTCGGCCGAATTTCCAAGTACACCTCGCAGAGCGTGACGAAGACGGCGGCGTGGAGGATCCCGTTCGGCGCCAGCTGGTGAAGCCGGGCGCCGTACTGATTGAGGACCCCGCGGAAGTAACTGGAGACGGGCAGCCCCAACCCGTGCTCGTGGTACACCAGGAAGCTGACGATCTTCCCCGGCAGCGGCGCGGGCGTAACATGGCCGTGGCCGCCCACCTAGCCCGCTGACTCCACCGGCGGGACCATGCCGGCGAGGCTACACCTCCTGAGCAAAGCGTCGTCGATGCACGAAGGCTCCCACTCGAACATTTTGCAGGTGGCGACGAGTGTAACGAAAACCTGAACGGAAGCAACGGCGATCACCGGACCTAACGACGCATCGGCGAAAAGCAGAGCTAACGAGCTCTCGCGCGCGACAGAGAGGTCAGAGACGAAGCAGGGAAGCTGAGTGAAAACACGGAGTTACCACGCCCCTCCTTTTTAAAGGGCCCAGCCAATTACTGCGCCCCCCACGATCGGCCGAGGAGTAACTGCTCGATCGTAGGGTCGCGCCCCGATGCACACCCTAGCGGTCCACGCCCGACCCGCTGACAAGCGGGCCTGGGCCGCACCTCGCTGCCTCCACCGCGGACAGGACGGTAATAATTACTTCGACAAGACGGTTACCAGAGCACGTCTGCCAGGTGACGTAAGGCGGGCGCGCGAACCGCCACGTCCTCGGCACCGTCCGATCGAATTCAAATCAACCGCTCGGATCGACCGACGGTTCAAATTCCTGAACGGTCCGATTGCCCTCTACATGGAGGCACGGAAGCCGCCCGATCCCCGTAACCGTCGCGGCAGATTCGAATAAGAGGAGGCGAGCGAATGAAGCCCCCCACGATCGACTGATCGACAGCCGAGGCCGCCGGGCCAATCCGAAACGTTCGGGTGCTGATCATGGCTAAGCCTAGGCGCGACGCTGATCATGGGCAGGAACCGCATCAAACCGGTCTGACCTAGGCGTCTCACCGAACGAAAGACCGAGAACGACCTCGACCCGACCTCGATGGTCGGAACGACGCGTGCACGCAAAACAAAACCCCCAACGTTCGGTTGATTGACAGCCGAGGCCACCGGGCCAATTCGAACGATCGGGCGCTGATCATGGCTTTGTCCTAGGCGCGACGCTGATCACGGACGGGGACCGCGTCGAAACCGGCCCTTCCCAGACGTCTTACTGAATAGAAAAATCGAGAACGATCTCGGTCCGACCTCGACCGTCGGACGACGCTCAGCCGGCCCCCCGGATCGCCTCTGGGCTCGGGGGCTAGGCCTACGGAACGAATCCGATATGATCAACCATTGACGAATGATAGTCCGCACAACGCTTCAGCCCACGACCGACCCTTCGGATCGCTCGAGGCCTCGAGGGCTACGCCCTACGGGCGCGCTTGCGTGCCCCTATAAGATCAACCATCGATGAATGATGGTCCGCGCAACGTTTCAGCCCATGACCGACCCTTCAGATCGCTCGAGGGCTCGGGGGCTACACCCTACAGGCGCGCTCGCGCCCCCCCCCCCCCCCCCCCCCCCCCCCCCCCCCCCCCCCCCCCCCCCCCCCCCCCCCCCCCCCCCCCCCCCCCCCCCCCCCCCCCCCCCCCCCCGTAGGAGCACAACGAACCTCAGAAACGACCAGTCCGGCGCCGCCTCAACCAGAGGTCGCAAACGGCGCCAGGCTCGGGGGCTACTGTCAGGATCACGTACCCCGGGTACCTGACAGTCCTGCTCGAACACGTAAGGCCCCGAGTTAGGGGTCGGGCGACCGTGGTATCCGACCCCGCAGGCGGCGATCTACGGCAGCCAAGCCTTAGCCGCGCTAGACACACAGAGACTCCGACCTTCGAAAGCCGACCCCCGAGGAGCGACCCTCGGGGAGTAGGTGCCACGTTATGGTACATTTACTCTGCTGGCCAGCTGCTATCCGTCCTGACGGGAAGGGACGACATTCACCACGGCGACACTCTATCAGAAAGCTGCGACGGCTGCTGGACAAGACACGACAGCACTGTAGCAAGCACAGCAGTGCCGGACAAGCGCCACAGTGCCCGCCGCTGCGTGCGACGCGACGGGTCACGACCGTGCCTGGACGAAGCGAAATGATGGCGACAACAGCGGAAGGGCCCACCTGTCGGCGAGATGGCAGGATCACGTAGGAACTACCATTTGTAACCCCGGGCCCTCTCTATATAAGAGGACCCGGGGAGCGATAGAAACATGAACCACATCACAACAGAACAGAACAAGACAACCCAAAACAGTCACGAACACACGAGAGACAAATCCACGAGCTCCATTAGAGCCCAGGGTCCTGGCATCCTTTCAAGCAAGCACCCCCACTCGCTCACGTTCCGGATCCTCTCGCGAAGAGAGAATCCCGCATTTGTAACATTATCATTGAGATAATCCGCCCTCTGGACATAGGGTATTATACCGCTCGAGGTGGCCCGAACCAGGTAAAAATCTCTTTGAGTCTTCTTTAGACTAGGTCACATCGAATCCGAAGACACACCTCCCCCGCGATCGTATATTTACTGTACCGATGGTCAGAACGCCGACGACTTGCATTTCAGCTAGTAAGATGCCATGAAATAGGGAGAAATTTGTTAAACCAAATAGAACTTTTTTTTCGGTGTTTTGATTTGTGCTCCCTGCTATTAATCCCCAGAAAAAGAAAGTTCTCTATTTTATGAAAAAAAGTACTGAAAGTACAAAGCTGTGTAACTTTGTCTGCATATGACAAAGTACAATTCAAAGGTATCAAAACTTCAAAAGTGACGTCCATGTGTATTTTAGTACCCAGACTAGAAAATCTGCACGGCAATTGCCGCGCTTTTCATATATGTTTTTGTTGTGCACCTCTAGTTGAAGCAATATATTTTAAATTTATTATTTAACAAATAGAATTATAGTTGCTTTGACATAGATGACAAAGTTCCATAAACATATACTTCGGTCTCAAAAATAAGTTGTCGACATGTTCTTCAAAGCATAAGTGTGACCCCTGTTATCTATAAAATATTTAATAAAAAGTAGCATCGGTACACTTTTAAGAAAGTATTTTTAAAATAAATTATTTCTAATTTTGAAACTTAATAAATTTAAAATTATTTCTATTTTATGTTGGCAATGTTTGATTAAAACATTGCGTTCAAAGCTACTATTTTTTTTAGACCGGAGTTGTAAACGGAAAAAAGATTGAATCTTATTTCTCATAGTAATCAAGAAGTATTTTTAAAGGATAAAACAATTATTATATCTATGCCATTGTCTATGTGTACTACTACATAATCCCTCTATTACTAAATTATTGTTTACTGTTGATTTTTAATATCATCTTTGACTATTCAACTTATCTAAAAAATTCAAATATGTAAAATTTTAAGTTGTGATTCAAATAACTTTAATGATAAAGAAAATTATAATATATAAAATTTATAAAAAATTAAATATGACCATAGTCAAAATTTATGTTAGAAGTCAAACGGTGACAACAAGATCAAAACGGAGGAGGTCAGCAGAACCGCTTCTAATGTCACTTTCAAAAGTTATTTATACAGTTTAGATAGTCTATGATGTGAAGTGTCTAGTTTTATAGTTGAGGAGTTAGGTGGTGAAGTAGATTTACCTCAAAAAATTACAATTTTTTTAAAAATAAGAGTTCTATACAGAAATTAATCATTTCTTTAAAATTTTGTTTGAAAGGAGATACATAGTAGAGTAACTAACAATGTTGTAGTTCGTAATAAATAAATAGTAACTCGGGTCCGATAATAGGAAGTATAATAAGAAACAAAAGCAATTCTTCACTTTATTAATCGAAACAAATAAAATGACCGCTAGAGGACTGCGATTGCCTTTGTTACAGTACGATTCTTGTGCTTGGCTTAATAGTAAAAAAAAATTATTCATGAAGGATCTATGTATAAGATTTTGGATGATGAAAAGACCAGACACATATTTTATGTTTTGTTAAGGACCTAAATGCAAAACTATTCAAAATTTTTGAGTCCAAAAACTATTCAGAATTGGTGAAAAGATGGAGTTGTACTTTATTTCTGGTTTTATGAAGGGTCTAAAAGTAAGAGCTACAGAAGTATATCCAACATACAGAGGATTGATCTGACGATCTAGAATTTATTGATGATGTGACTTCAGATAGTTAAAGAGAATCCACGGGCTTTAATATATAAAGATTTTTTATTATTATACTATCCATGCAAAGACTGTGACAGGATAGGTGTAGATCTGAAAAAGCTAGAGTGATGGTACGGCCGTTCATACCTACTCCCGTCAAGTAGAAACACGCTCCTACGTTGACTAGAGAAAAGATTTTTTTCTCCTTCTTAATATCCACCATTAGATTCTAATATCCACCGTTAGATTTTAATTCGATGGTTAATATTTTTTGAATGACGTGACGCAACGAGCTATCAGAAAATATTTGCGCTTTAATATATAAAGATTCTCTGTTCATTTTCGTAAAGTGCTGAGGCAGGCCATGTTAAGCCAGAGAAAGAGACAGCTCTTTATTTCTTGCGGCCGGCACGACAAACAGAAAGAAATTGTATTTGTATCCTGCCGGCACTACCTCCTCTTGTTTATGCGTTCTGGACGCCTTACAAAAATGTGCAGGCAGGCAGGCGGCACCCAAATACAAATGTGACAGATATTTCAAGTTGTTAGCTTAAAAAAGAGATCTAGCTATTGTTTTTGTTACTGTAGTCATGACACTTGAATATATCGATTAGTTCCGGAAATGAAACCACGAGGATGAACTGACTTGATAAAATTTCTTTAATTTTCTGTTTGGTATGCAGTTTGAAATTTCGTTTCATATTTGTCACATTTAAGAAGATTGATTACTTTGTTTAGGAATAATTTCGTCAGATTCAAGATGGAGACAATTCAAGGCCATGCGGTTCCTCCAAGGCATCTCCGGCTGCATTGTACTTTATAGTTATATTGGGACTATGACAAGCTTGAATGAGTCATAAGTTGTTAGGTAGTGAGGATACACCACATTTTATGCATTACCTATATTTTCTGTTTGGTGAAGTACGTTGACAAGTTCTGCTAGGCAAATCGTTATGGCACCCTGACAAATTTTGGTGTCGCAATAAATCATTTTAACTTTTAGTAAATTGAGTCAGTGTTACGAGAGCAACTTGTATCATATAGTAACAATTTTTACAACTTGTCGCGCATATAAGTATGGTCCAAATGCATCCTTCCACAAGTCATATATTCCACTGAGTGCTCATCCTCCAAGGGTATAAGACTACGCACAAGTTTGAACTACACATCTGCTTGACAGAAGGTATTGGAGGCAAGCCAAAGGCCGCAGAAAAAATGGCGTTGCAAGGCCGTGTAGACTGGAGGGGGCGGCCAGTTAACCCGAAGAGACATGGTGGAGTGAAAGCCACCTTGTTCATCTATGGTAAGTGACAACTAATTAAGATCCTCGATCATACTTTTGATACTGAAATCTAGCTTCTGGATATTGATCACGAGTGTTATGTTATGTTATGTTTACAGTCCTCATTGTGTTGGCAAATATCGCAAATATACCGCTGATATTGAACCTAGTGAGCTACTTGACCGGGACTATGCACATGGGCATCAAGGACGCCTCCACCACCTCCACCAACTTCTTCGGCGCGATCTGCTTCTTCTCCTTCCTTGGTGCCTTCATCTCTGATTCCTACATCAAACGCTTCTACACCATCCTCATCTTCGCCCCCGTCGAGATCTTGGTGACTATCTTTCCTTTGAAGATGTTTGTACATATTGTACCAACCTTAAACATAATTAATCTGGTTGAAGTTTCCATGAAAACTAGTTGACACAGTTGGTCATGCTGCCATGAACAGGGATACATACTCTTAGCATGCCAAGCATACTTTCCATCGCTGCACCCGCCGCCCTGCGACATCATCAACCACCCTGAGCAGTGCGTACCGGTGAGTGGCAAGAACCTGAGCCTGCTCAGCCTGGGCCTGTATATGATCACCATCGGCGAGGGGTCATTGCGGGCTTGCGCGGCGGCGCTGGGTGGCGACCAGTTCGACGACGACGACCCGGTGGAGATGCGCAGCAAGACTAGCTACTTCAACTGGTTCACCTTCTGCATATCGCTGGGAGGGTTCTCTGGGCTCGTCTTCATGGTATGGGTGCAGGACAACGAGGGCTGGGGACTCAGCTTCATTCTTGCTGCTGTCATGATTTTTTTTGGCACGGTCGTTGTCGTCGGAGGCTTGCCGTTCTACCGGCACCAGAAGCCTGCAGGGAGCCCACTCGCAAGAATACTTCAGGTAAATGAAAATATGTTCACCTTCGTTGTGGACATGGCGGAAGTTTAATTCGTTTGAAACACCTTGTGAATAATTTCTGCGCTGATGATATTGTAGGTCTTCGTGGCTGCGTTTAGGAAGAGGAAGCTATCTCTGCCTGAGAATCCAGAGGAGATGCATGAGATCTCTACTGATGGCACGAACAAGAGCGCTGAATTTATAGAGAGAACTTCAGGCTTTAAGTAAGAGGGCTTCTTTCAGTTATAAAGCAAATAACTTCTTTATCTATTTCAGTGTAGTGGAACTTATGTGCTGAAGCAAAAGATGCATTTGAATCTGATATTTTGGTTATATTATCGATTGCTTTACTACTTATGTTTTATTACTGCTTAGAACCTTTTAGCTGGAAAAACAGTATAATTTCAAAACAATTAAAATTCTGGGAAAGAAGAACATTTCCAGCACCTTTCAATGCATCATTTTGTGGCACTTCGTCAACGTAGCAATCAGCTCATACTATGACCTTTTTAACTGATGACCTCATTGACAACTTTTCTTTCCGCTTATTACGTAAAAGGTTCCTTGACAAGGCAGCAGTGAAAGTGAACGACGGCGACGCGAGGCTATGGTCTCTGTGCACGGTGACGCAGGTGGAGGAGACCAAGATCATCATCCGCATGCTGCCCATCTTCATCAGCTCCATCCTCGGCAACGTCTCGATTCCGCTGCTCCTGGCCCTCACCGTGCAGCAGGGAGGAACCATGGACACCCGGCTCGGCGCGACCAAGATGCCGCCGGCGAGCCTCTTCATCGTCCCCATCGTGTTCCAGATGCTCATCCTGGTGGTATACGACCGCTTTGCCGTGCCGTGGCTGCGCCGGCTGACGGGGTACTCCGGCGGCGTCACCAACCTGCAGCGCGTGGGCGTTGGCTTCCTGTTCAGCGTCGTGGCCCTCGTCGTCGCGGCCGTGGTGGAGCGCCAGCGCCGGAGCAGGGTGTCCACGACGATGTCGGTCTTCTGGCTGACGCCGCAGTTCTTCCTGCTGGGCGTCATGGACGTCACCTCCTTCGTCGGCCTGCTCGAGTTCTTCTACAGCGAGGCGTCCGCCGGCATGAAGTCCATCGGCAGCGCGATCGTCTTCGGCGTGCTCGGCGTCGCGTCGTGGCTCGGGAGCTTCCTGATCCAGGTGGTTAACCGTGTGACAGCGTCCCAGGAAAAAGGCCACGGCTGGCTCGACGGCGCCACGCTCGACGAAAGCCGCCTCGATCTGTTCTACTGGTTCCTCGCGGTGTTCGCGCTGGTCTCCTTCGTCGTCTACCTGTTCTGCGCTTGGCTTTACACTTACAGGCACGATCCAAGGTTGCAAACAATATCAGTTGATTCGGAGAAGGCGCCGTTGGGATCGGAGCCGGCAAGGCAAGCTGCCGCTTGATAATTTGTCGATTCTATATTCCAACTTATTTAGTATGAATTATAGACGGTGAAAAGAGATAAGTGTTAAAAAGCTACCATTTATATCTATAAATGCTAGTATAAAATATAAAAATAATTATAAATGATTGTGTTACTTACTCTCTCCGTTCTTTAAGTGGTATCGCCGCTGACTTCTATATTCAATTTTGATCATTCGTTTTATTAAAAAAATTTGTTCGAACATGATAAATTTTAAGTTGTGATTCAAATAACTTTAATGATAAATTAAATTATAACAAATTATATGAAATTTATCAAAAAAATTAAATAAGACGAATTATTAAAGTTGATATTAAAAGTCGACGGCGACATCAATTTGAGAACGAAGGGAGTATGTGTTTTCAGTGTTTATTATAGATTATAATGTAAGCTGCTATAATTAGTTAAAGCAGCTCCATAATCTTCATGTCGCAGCTTCCTTGTTTCGGCTTCACATGTGCTTTTGTGATATTTCATTTGGGAGGCTAGACCACTGCATATTAAAAAGCAGGCTAGCAGCCAAAGGGAATAGCATGATGAACTGCGGAGGTATATATGATGATGCTGAAGCTAACATCGATCTGCACCAACAGAATGGCAACAAATAAACACGTCATGACATGACAACCTAATACCCGATGTGATGAACAAATATTTTTAAATTAATTGAAACCAGAATCAATTGACACTAATTTTTAGTAAATGACTAGCTGTGACGTGTATCTCGCTTATATGTCCTGGATCCAAGCCTTAAACTCTCTGAAAATGAGAAGTCGTTGGCTTCAGCTTTTGTTACTCCAAGAAATACTGAGAATCTGGGGTTAGCCAGAATTAAGAGTGAACTCATCAGCTGACAGACAGGATGGGCCAACATCTTGGATGGAGATGAGATATACCAGAAAATAGTGCACTTGCGCTAACAGTAGGATCCTCTATCGAGCATCGGATAGAGAACAATGAATTGTTGGAGCCACAGATGCTCCATGTGGGAGTAGAACGAATTCCATGCTATTGCTATGAATAATAATAAAAGAGTAAAGTTCATGACCGGTCCTGAAACTTGGTTAGAACATGATCTCTGAACTCTTAATTGGCACATCTAGATCCCTAAACTTGCTAAGCGGTTCATCATCGTCCACATCTTTCTAATTGGATGCAAAAGCATTTGTGCAGCATGATGCATCATCTCCAGATTGGTGCATGGCAAACTATTATCAGGATAATAAAAAATACAATTTGAACTATCTTATAGTCAGCCACGGCGTAAGCAATGGCATGAAAATACATGAATCCAATCAATCTAGAAGTCATGTCTGGGAGAGTAAGAACAGAAATTGGCCGCAGCACTCATTCAAAACCGAAATATATAAATAATACGTCGAATCCATGATAACAACCCAATTTACAGTAATTATATGAATTTTCTGGTGTACTCACAAGAAAGATAGAAAAGAAACTAATATCAAATAAAACAAAAAGATAGAAAAGAAACTAATATCAAATAAAACAAAAACCAAAGGTACATCAACAGACTATAACTAAGACTAAATAGAGAGAAACTACAGTTAACGCTTAACTCAGTATTACTGGCCTAAATTGATCATCCAAGACAGAGTTCAACCTTTTTTCTCTGCAGCATTTTCTGCACTATATCAAACGAATTCAATAAGGTAGCTTCACAAGCAGCAACAGCCTTTTTTTCTCCGCAGCATTTTCTGCACTATATCAAAGCGTCAACAGAGATTCACAATTAATATTCTTCTTTCCTGGATGAGGTGCACGCTGGCACTTGGTATTTATAATTGAACATCACCATCTCTGTAGAGCCATAATTTACAAATAGAATGTAGACTAATCCCAACAAATCACTTCAATAATGACAAGGTGTTTCTCACACATCATTCAAGGATAGCTTTCTTTTCATCTGAATTTCACAGACTGTTTCAGAAATCAAGAAGCTCAGTTTTGGAACACTCATACATGTCAAAGGCAGGTCAATTCCGGCATTTTTCAAACCTTCTGTGACGAGTTTCTGAGATTTTAGATTATGATCTGGACATCTCAAAGGAGTAATGCCTCTCAGAGCAGGTTTACCACATGTAGTTTCCCCATTGGGTGCACCACTGCAAAAAATAATCAGACAAACAGTTAGAGTGCAGCAATCCAAGTTAGAGCAAGGTATTGCTATTACAGAGATCCATCATTTTGATAATTGATATAGAAATGTTTCAACATATGCCCACATTTATTTGTATAAAAATGAACAGGTAATGTCACTTAGAAGTTATAGTTCCATAGACAAAAAATTCAATCCAATAACTTATATTAACACACTTACAAGACCAATCAGTGCTGCAAGTGATGGCATTAAGATTGACTCCAATAATAGCTAACAGATAAAACGAATCACTCAAAGCAGAAAAATGGGTAGAAAATTAAATTCTAGATTCGATACCTGAGAATGTATTGACAGGGACATTAAAGGATATGTGCACAAAATTAGTTGTTAGACCACTATTAGTATTATCCAAGTACTACAGAATGCATTGTATAGGACATTAAAGGAACTGTGCATTGCAACATATGGATTGATAGAATTTGCTCTAGCTCAATTTCAAGATTAAAAAAATAGAACGCATTATCTGTAGGTCCACAGCTTGGTGAATCAGAGGCTAAAACACGTTACAAAAAGTATGGAAAAATAAAATATATATATATAAGTGACAAAAGAACAATATTGCCTTGGAAATCCTCAATCAATAGCAGAAGCATCAGCTAATAACCATAGTATAAAAGGAAAATTGTGGAAACCAGCCTACAAACAGAATTAAAAGCCTTGATAACTATATAAAAAATCTCGCAGAACCTAGCTTGTGAAACTCAAGCCACAGCCACTGTCCACCACTACTACCTATCGCGAGCAAATAATAGTAGAGAAGACAGACGAAGAGAGAAAGATCAACCACATTATTCATGGTGTTTTCTTAAAATGAATCAAACTGCCATTTAAACCGCATGTAAATGCTAGACGGACGCCCTTATCTAGGCCTAAACGGCATATGGATAGAATTAAATTTTAGATAATGGAACCAGGGTTCCAGCCGCTACACCAAGGGAGATGGACGAAGCCGTTCATTACAAAAAAAAAATAGCTCTGAGGCTCGGTAAACATGAGGACTGAAAAATCAAGAAAGCGACTACTTAGGTCGGATCGAGCGGAAAAGAATTATTATTCGATTCTATTCCTAAACCTCCAACCAAACTTAGCAAACACCTCTGTGATCACCGTTTCCCATAAATGGCAGCATAGTTTCAGATTTGCTCTTTCTTCTTCACTATGTAGACAGAATTAAATTACATATAGAAAAACTTAAACACAGATTAAATGCTAGAATATGGTTGACCGACTGTCTATCGTTTACCATTTAGGAAAAAACTGAATATTCAGCTGCAAGCAAGTTTTCTAAAGGAAGAGAACCGATCACGAGAAAGGCAATAAAATCAATTAAATTTAACTAAATTCACAAGAAATTTCTTAGTGTGCTGACTACCCACTGTACAATGTCCACTAACCAATAAATTAAGAATTCACCACTAGACTAAATTGTCACAACAAACTTGTGAAATCATAGAACCACATATCCTCGAGTCTGACGGTATACCTTTTTCTAAAGACGAAGGCGCAGGGCTGGTACAGCTTTTGCTTGGTGTCAAGGAGAATGTGATTGAAGCAGTACCGCGACAGGGGCATCGCCTTGGCCTCGCACTTCCAGGCCGCGCACCCCGCCCTCATGCCAGCAGCGGCAGGCGTCTGGGCACCGAAGCCGCCATTCTCTAAATTACGAACGCAGACACCAATAACCGGACCTCCAACACCGGCACCATTCACCAGCGCCGGCTCTAGAGGGGGAGGCCGCGGCAGGGCGGGCGGGGGCTCTTCAGGGAGCACGGGGCTAGCGCCGTGCTCCCACCAGTACTCGCCGATCTTGGATGGGAGCTCGTCTACGAGCGCCCAGTATCGGGCGCGGTACAGGGAGTAGAGCTGCACTAACCGACGCCAGCGCCGGCGGAGGACATCCTCCCGGGACAGCGCCTTAGAGTGGCCGAGTTCCGCGTCGCGTGCCGCAACGACGAGGCTTGCCAGCGTACAGGACGGCGGCGGCAGCTTGTCCATGGAGTGAGTGGCTAGGGCTACGGGCAGAGAGGGGTTTGAGCTGGCGGCGGCGGCGGGACCAGGAACAGGGAAGGTTGCCGCCGCGGCGGTAGGAGACGCGGGAAACAGTAAATTGGGCCGTGTTGGGCCGGCTGTGGACTGAGAGGTTAAGGTCTTTTTTTTTAAAGGAGTAAGTCCTATTTCACTCTCTCGCTGATTCGATTTTCCTCCCCCAAGCGAAATAAAAGATATTTTAACTCTTCCAACTATTTAACATATTGGTTTTTCCTCTTGTTGACGTGACAGAATCCGCTGACGTGACAGGGTGACGTGCCAAAATCTAAATCTGCTGACATAGACTCCCGATTTGGCCTAATTTTATTCTAAATTAGAAAACAAATAATTAACGACTTCAAAAAATTATAAAACTTTGCAAAAATTTAAATCATTTTACAAAAAACAAATTTTGTTTTGGGACCAATTTCAAATTCGAAACACATTTTATTTTAAAAATTTAGAAAAAAATAACTATAAAAAATAATATGTCTTCCGAATTTTGTATAAATACATCTATTTAGAATTTTGAGATGAGTCCAAAACAAAATTTGTTCCTCATGAATAGGTATATCATCCTTCAAAGTTTTAAATTCATCGGAGTTCGAAAAATCTATGTTTTTTGGCAAAACTGTAGGCTGCTGCTGAGTCGCCGTTCCATTATAATTTTTTTTCTGAATTTTGTAAAAATAAATATATTTTGAATTTGGAGATAAGTTCAAAATAAAAGTTGTTTTTCATGAATATATCTATCATCCTACAAAGTTTCAAATTCATCCAAGTTTGTGAAGTCATGTTTTTAAGGTAAATAGTAGGCCGCTACTTAAAAAATATGACTTCACAAACTCGGATGAATTTGAAACTTTGAAGAATGATATATCTATTTATAAGAAACAACTTTTATTTCGGACTCATCTCCAAATTCGAAATATATTTATTTATAATAAATACGAAATGCAAATTTATAATGGTACGTGACTAGCAGCAGGCTACTGTTTTGCCTCAAAAACATGACTTTTCGAGCTCAGATGAATTTGAAACTTTGAAAGATGATAGATCTCTTCATGAGGAATAAATTTTGTTTTGGACTCATCTCTAAATTCGAAATAGATTTATTTATACAAAATTCGGAAGACATATTATTTGTTATGGTTATTTCTTTCCTAAATTTTTAAAATAAAATTTGTTTCGAATTTGAAAATATTGGTCCCAAAACAAAATTTGTTCCTTGTAAAATGATTTAAATTTCTGCAAAATTTTATAATTTTTTGAGGTGGTTAAGTATTTGTTTTCTAATTTAAAATAAAATTAGGTCAAATCAGATGTCCACGTCAGTGGATTCCGCCACGTCAGCGGATTACCATGTCAGCTGTCACATCGGACAAAACCACCGTCAGAACGGTCGAGAGAGGAAAAACAAACGGGTTTAATAGTTGGGGGAGTCGAACTATCTGGCGGTTGAGAGAGGAAAAGCGAACAAGCTCCATAGTTGAGGAGTCAAATAGGACTTATTTCTTTTTTTAAGCTCTTTTGATTTTTTTTAAAACAATAAAATCCAATTTGCTCCTCTCAGATATAGCCAAAGTTTAAATAACCCTTTAACAATATGTGTTTGGGTGAATTTATTCTCTCATATAATTTGTCCTTTTTTAATTCTTCCTACACAAGTGTATTTTTAAGATGATAAAGCACATCATAACACATACTTAAAAATACGTCTTAAATTTTTTGCCATTATTTTGCCTACGGTTTTGTATCCCAAAGATTTATTTATTATTAAATTACTTTCTCTACAAAAATAATGATAAAAAATTATAATAGTTTTTAATATGTGTTACGATGTGCTTTATCATCTTGTAAAGTTTGATTTTAAGATTATGTTTGTATATTTGAAAAAAAAATAAATTGCATGAGGGTGTAAACGGGCCTAAAATCACATTTTGGTGGGATAAACAACTTTAGATGAGTAAATTGGACTTTATCTTTTAAAATAAATTAGTTGATGCCTAATTGAATACTCTATCTGTCTCAAATTATGTCACTCTAGAGCTGTTCAGTTTTTCTAAAATATAAGTCATTCTCACTTCTCGATTCACTTTCTCTCTCCTTAATACTTTTCTATCTCTGTCTCTTTTCCTCATTTTCAGCACATCTCATTTTCCACTTTTCTTAATTCATGTGTCCAACTTCTGGACGGAGGGAGCAGTTAATAGTTACATTAGTGATGGTTGACTTTGCAATATATATTTGACGTATCTACAAATTTAAAGTTAGAAAAGCACATTTGAGTGAGATTCTAGTTTTTAGTTTATTTTTTCTTTAAAGCTAGTATTTCTGCTTTCCAAAGAAGATTTTTAGAATTAGGAGTATGTTTGTTTCTGCTTTTCAATTGAAAAAAAGTTTAAAATGCTCAAACAAACAGACAGTAAGAGAGTCCAACGACTTTTGCTATCCGGCCCATTTGAAAATTCATTCACGGGCCATTTACGCGGGGGGTTGTGCTGAGAGCGTGAGAGTCACTTTTCTTGCGAGTTGCGGCCAGTTTTGAGAAGTATACCAGATATTGCGGGGAAATTCTTTACCCATCATCATAAAAATATTTGAGTTTCTTATTAACCTTTAATTCCCTTTTAGCCATCTGTATCATTTTTATTCGTCAATGAAATAGACCTAATTTACCCTCTCAATTATAAAATCAAATACTTTACACTCTGAATTATTTAAAACCATCTAAACAACCAACTAGAGTGATTTTAGAGATGGTTTCGTCTACGTCTTGCGCTTCATCCTAAAAATATTCATCGTCATCTTCTTCATTATGTAAACCTAGAAACTTGCGTCTCCACCTAATTACAGGCTCTCATCTCAAAACACAATCAACTAATTTTTCAAATAAAAAAATAAAATGTGCCAAAAAAATCTGAATTATTCACATTAATACAACATTGATGTGATTTGAAACATTTTAAAACTATGTTGTCATATCATTGTTCATCTGATCTGCCAAGGTTTTGAATAGTCTAGATGCAAAATATCCAATTTTAATTGAGGAGTAGAGTAGACTAACAATAATAGTTGAGAGGGTGTGTAGATTTATCCCTTCCTCAATCACCATTGCTATCCATTTCATGGTTTCACTGTGTTAAACAGTGCTTTCTCCGTTTTTTAACTGATGTCGCCGTTGACTTTTAAATTTAACTTTAATTATTTGTCTTATTTAAAAAAATTTAATAATTTTCGTATAATTTGATATAATTTGATTTATCATTAGAATTAATTTGAATCACAACTTAAATATTCCAGCTGCCGCATGTGCCCGCTGCCGCCGCCGACGAAGCAACCGCCTCGTCGTCGACGACGAAAGGGCGCCCAAATATTCCCACGCTGATCATTTCGACGCGGACGGCACGAACAAGGGTCAGGACGATGCTGCTCCCAGTCTCAGCTGCAAAGCCAAAGCTGCCGTTGACGATGGGCGGGAGCGGGACAAGACTGTCGCCGTGTCGATGGGGGACTCCGCTTCCGGTTCTGCGTCGTCATCCTCGCCGCCGGTCCGTTGTCGCGGTTTCTTGCAGGCAGTTCAACCCACAGCGGCGTCAGCGCGAGAGGAACCGGCTGCCACTGCGCACCGGTTTTCAAGTTCAGCAACGGCTGCGGCGACGCTGAGGAAGAAACCTGGTGCTGCGAGCAGGGTGTCCTGGCTTGCCGGAGCTCGTCCAAGAGATGCATCGTGTGAATCCACAGAAGGAGAAGGTGAGGAGGTCGTTGAAGAATTCTTTGGGGAACTGTGGGCGGTGCCATCTTGCCGTTTCAAGGCGACGGCTCGTAAACCGCGGTCATTGTCGAACCGGAGTCGGCTGGTTTGGATCCGTCGCGAGCTTTTTGTTGCTAGAACTTTCACAGCTGAGGATTGCTATCCTGCAAGGGAGATTACCTGACCTGATCTGGGGTTTCAGCTTCTCGTACAGCAGATGTGAGCGCAGGGGATGAGAGCAAGGAGATGCAAGGAGACTTGCGGTGGAGGAACCTCACAGCCGGCGCCATGAACGTTTAGTCCCCGTATTGCCGTCCGCGACCAAATCAGGGATATAAAACCTGAGACAAATTATAGTATCTAAATATAGTGATTGATTATTTTGTTGTCTATATGAATGACATATGGATTATTCACATATGGAGTTATATGTATCAATGAAATATGGTTTCTGACAAATTTAGGAACTACTTCCTCCGTTTCAAAATATAAAAAAATTTAAGTTTAGTGAAAGTCAAACTTTTATAACTTTAACTATTAATAATAAATAATTATAATATTTTATTATATAAAAATTATATTTTTTTAATTCATTATGAAGTAAGCTTTCATAAAAATTATATTTTTATACTAAAAATTATGTAATTTTGTAGCTATATTTAATTCAAGGGGCCATTGTGTTTCGACATAGAATTTTAGTCTAATTGTAATTCAGCCATTGATTTTTAGATTTTTGTGACTCAGTCATCGCTTTTCTAAAGCCAACCTCAAATGAGTCATAAGTCCGTTAAATGACTCTAATGGTGTTAATTTTTTATGCGAAAAGTCAAAATTGTCCTTTTGTGATTATACCATGCTTTTTAATTTTATGCTCAAAATTTGAAATGTGGACAGAATTTGATAAAAATTTTAAATGTTCATAAAGTTTGAAATTTGAAATTTTGAAAATTTTA